>JAOXJP010230077.1:0-10847 GCA_025762735.1 Platanus orientalis
AAGTCGAAGGCACCGTGTTCGATCCAAAAATGACTATTCTACGTCACTTCTCTCGCCGAAGCCTGGATAAAAATCCTTTTTCAACTTCTTCAGTTACGATTAGGAATATGACAGTCTCTGAATAATCTGGATGATAATTCGGTAAACACGTTTATGCTGCTTTTTGACAGGGAGTAGTTGGTGACAATAATTATTAATAATGAATTGTCTGCGGATGGTAGCGAGTCTGTATCAAAGTTTAATTTGATGTTTAACTTAAATTTTGTTGCCTGGTCAACATTGATTTGACAGCAATAAACAACTGGCACTAGCAACCCCATCTTTGAATCAAACAGCTAACAAATGACAATTTTCAAAATACCATATCCATCGTCTTACCTAGACAATTTTCTATTTCATTTCATACCTAAAATACAGAAAGAAAGCCCTAATTATTTCAGGCTTAACAGTCATTGAAGGGCCTTGGGATCAAATTTACTGCATTACCTTCTTAAATAGACAAACGTATTTTTGATTTTATAGAGGGGAAATGTCTCTGACTTTGTAATTTACCCCTCTTAAAGAGACTCATATCAAATCTGTATATAGTGATTTATGTTATTAATAAAGAATTACATATTTTAGTTATAATTTTTCCAAATGAAAAAAAAAAAATCTTATTTGCTTCTTAAACAAAAGGAAGAAAATATAATATTTTTTTCTTTCTTTTATTTCTGGATTGATTAAAGGATGCATGCATGTGAGACTTGCACTCCATGCCTTGAGGCTTACACCTCACGCCTTAGGCAAGTGGAATGACTGGCATCACACCTTTCTGTTTACTCATGATGACACATTAATGCTTTGTTATTGTCAGAATCCCCTTTTTGTATTTTGTGTTTGACCTTGCAACTGTGGTGTCTCTACCAGCCATTAATGAAAGAGCTCGTGGAAATGGAGAAGGTTAATGCACAACTGTCTGCTGCCATTGAAGAAGTGACACGTGAGCATAGTGACAAGGCTGAGGTAATTTTGATTGGTTTTATTTTAATCTTTTTATTTGAATGATGAATTCCTTATCATCAGTTGAAAGCATCTTGCACACTATCATATTCCTCTTTCTGGAGTTAATTGCGCATTGATAAAGCATAAGTAGCATATAGCATCAATGGTTGTTCCCTTCATCTTATCCCGTGTGTTTATCAGCTTTACTATTACAATACCAGTCAATGTAAGGTACTTCCTGGGCTGGATAGAGGCTAAAAATCATACCATTAGGCTATTAGGCACATCTATGCCTGCCCAATTAGCTCTAGATTTGCTCTAGAACAATATGATGCAGCTATTGATATGGTTCAAGGACTGATGAATATGGGTTTCGTAGATTTCAAATCCACCATATGTTCCATCGTGCACATATAGATTACCAAATCAACAAGACGATGACTTCTCAAGAATAAGCTCAAACTGTCTCAGAAAATACTGCAGTGGATGCTCAGAATTTATCCGTTTTATGCTTTTTCATTAATTGTAGCCATGTTCCCTATCAAGATAGTGCAGAAAGAAGTTAACTATATATAAACTTTGTTCTTGCATTATTTATTTATTTTTAATTGTGATGCAGATTGTAAAACACCATCCCCATGAGGTTGGGCGCGAGAGGCAGGTCTTTGTTGACTTTTTCTGCAACCCAGAGCATATGAGGAACCAAGTTAGAGAATTAGAATCAAAACTCTACAAATTTAGAAATCACTGTTAGAACCTGAAATTTTGGGTTATTATTTTCCAAACTATTGACGTGAACAATGTAATATTGCAATTTTTTTTTTGTTTGAGAGAGATAGTATCACAATTCCCTTGGGGAGAACGCCACTATCCTATCTGAAGCTGTTCTACATTATATTTTTAGCTTGTAGTTTTGGACACAAACTATTTAGTTTTTATGTTTTCAACTTGTATCCATGCATAAACCATACGAGGGTTGGAGAAGAAGCTATTCATGCAAAGCTGTTTGACCCATCTTGCTCTCTTTTTGGGTGGGGTGCTCATAATGGAATACACCGAATCCAATTGCATCTCTTATTTGGCGAAATTGGTGAATTATATAGTGAAACATTGAGGTACGATGGTTGGGAATCCATCACAAATCCTCAACACAACTCTACATTTATTCTCCACATGAATACCTTGGATGAGAAGAGTTGTATAGGTTTCCAACCATCAAAGCCCTATATGTATAGATACAACGTATACCAAGGGTCATATAAAATAGGGGTGTGTTTCCCTCAAAACCCATTAAACAAGTGTAAGTAAAGGGGTGTCTTTCCCCTACACCCATTGGATAAGTATAAGTAGAGAGGATAGCGTGGAGCTTTTCACAATTTTTTGCAGAGTTGCTCTTACGTTCGTGGGTAGTATTTTGAGTGAGTGACTGCTCTGTCAACGGTGGTCGGGACTCAAAAGAGGATGGTAAAGTCTAGGTCTCTCATGACGGAGGGGGATAGGTATGATGTGGACAAGGAGATGGTTAGTAAGATGGACGACCTTTCTACCGTGGACTGTCTCATGGAACTAGATGAGGAACTTAGTTGGATCTTGACCAATGGAATCTGAGTTCGGTATTTCACTCTAGTGTAAGACAAATATTACAACGCTCAGATTTTTGTTAAGGTACTGGTTGAATGTTGGAAAGTTAAGGAAAAAAGTGGTAGTGAGAAGATTGGACTCTCAAATATGTTCATTGCTCAGTTTGGGCATCGACTTTACTATGAGAAAGTGGCCTTTGAATGGCCCTGGTCGTTGGATAATTTATTTGGGATCCACTGACGCCATTGCATACTATTGTCTTTCGCGTACTATGGTTTTTGGATCCAGTAATCAAATTTACCCCTTACCCTGGTTATCATTCTGAAGGCATTGCTCGAACCCTGGCCAGCAAAGGTGGGACGCATGCTCCGAATGGACCCTGTGGAGCATTTTTTGCGCACTAGTGTTTCTATGAACATCACCAAGGCTGCATGGTGTTAATTATTAGATGCGAAGGAAAAGTGGACATCTTGGCCTACAATTACATCAAATATGAACGCCTCCTTATATTCTGCTATTACGAGTTAACTGGATGATGGAAGGGAACCATAACGAAGAAATTCCAAACAATTTGGAGCCCATCTACGAGGATCCTCTCCAAAAATGACGGTGGTATCAAATTCTCTAGTCGTTTCAGTAGAGTTTCTCTTCTCGGTTGGGTTTCTCCTTTCCATCAGGCTAAACAAGGTAGTTCCAATTGGAACATGGATTGTGCCTTTATAGTCCAAGCCCATTTTCATAGGAAGAAATGTTCTGTGATATGAGAATGTCTGTAGTGTCTATGGTGAATTGTAAGTTGACAAGTGTTGTTGTGGGGGGGGGGGGTTAAAAACGTCCAAAATTGACATAGTAGGTGTCCAAAAAGAGACACCAAATTCAAAACAAATAATGTGTCAATCAATGGCATGCCAACAGAGGTCTGTGTCAACACAGACAATCATTCTCCTTTTCATATCAGCATGATGTGGTGATGACAAACTGGGTAAACAACCCAAACCCATCTGACCAGCGAACTAAACCACAAATAGGTCCGACATCTAAAACAAGTATCTGGGTTGAACCTCAAGAGGTAGCAATAGCTATTTTGGAGGGGGAGTCGGGTGAATCCCAGACAGGCGGCTTTGAGTTGCAAAACAAAAAGACTAAGGTTGGCTGATTGCATGGCTGTCGATCGCCCCATGTCCACCTCGGGCCAGAAGTGAATACAAAGCCATGGGAATACAGAGCAAGTGTCCCTATCAAGGCACAAACTCATCCCTGTTCATTTATTTTAGTGGATTTTTCTTTGAGACCTGGTGGACCCCCTCAAGCTACCACATTCAGATTTCACCGTTATCATAACAGTAGATAGTTAACCAAGTGCATACAAATTCGGCAATGGTTAGAGGTTGTAAGGAGTAGTATAACCTTATTAATTGGCCCCAGATTGTTATAAGGGAATATGCTCATCCGAATATTATCCTTGGAGATCAGGAGCTGCTAAAGCCCGGGTAGTTAACCTCATTGAATCTTGATGGTTGATTAGATGATTTATGCAATCAAAAAATACATTAAGGCCATGTTTGGCAGCCACCTGTAATGAAATAATTTCATTTCAAATTTCCAAGGTATTTGTAGCCACAGAGTGTTGGTTCAAAATGAACTCATTCAGATTTATACTTGATCACATGTATGGAAAAACCTAAGATGACTTCATTTCTAACTTTAGTTGACAAATCCATATAAACCTGAATGAGTTCATTTTGAACCATCTCTTTATGACAACAAATGCTTTGGGAATTCAAAATGAAATGATTACATTACATGTGGCTTCCAAACAGACCCTAAGGAGATAAGAGCAATAACTAGGTTTTCACCAGTTATACAATACATTGATATTATTTTCACCAAGATTACTTCCTCATAGATTATTGTAGACCTATGACTAAAGGATTATAAAAGGCATTATATGTACATATAGACTAGTTAGGTAATCGACCAATTAACAATTGACTTTGAGGACAAGGGTGAGATTATTAGAATTACATGTCTTGACAAAGCCATTTACATAAAATAACTGTATTTGTTTGTTTGTTAAATTATCAAAACCCTTTTATTTCATCATCACATGTAGTTTTATTTTTATTTGGATAAGTGTTTGATCTCATGAAGAAGAGATAGATAATCATCAAGTAACACAGTAGGATATCGGATACATGAGATTATGTGTGAAGAGATTTTACTGTCCAGTTCATATAGATCTGAAACTTTATAGCTATAAATGATTTTAGGCACATCAATTAAAGGCTGCTACATATAGAGTTCTCAAATAATTAAATGATGTAATCTCAATCACTAGAGTGAGACTCTAAAATTACATGTAAGTGCATAATATAAATGCATTAAAGGGATCCATTATGAATACACTTGGTAAAACTTCACAGTTAAGATAAATGTTGTTTATGTTTACAAATAATGTTGTTATCTGAGAAATTTGTGTTTTTCTAAGTTTTTTTGTTAACTGTTTTGAGTATGAAAATTTAGGTATGCTCTAATATCAATTGGAATTGCTAGGCTACTTGTGGAAATGTCCTAGAGGGTGGTGAATATGACTGATTTAAAATTTTAAGGCCTCTATTTAATTTCTAACCCAATTAATTCCCTCACTTAGGTGTTTGTTATTTAGGTCGATTACTAAGTGTTTTAGAGTGATTGGTTAATGGTAAATCTCATTAAGTGTGTCTCTCTAAGTTCAATGTTCTCTTAAGTGTGCCAATTATGTCCAAGTGCTCAAATGTGTGTGCTAGTGAATCAATATGAAAGTTTGAAAATGAATAAGACACAATCGCACACAAAAAGAAAGACAAGATCTATAGTGGTTTGGTCACTCTGGGACCTACTCCACTTTCCAAAGCTCTTTACTAAGCCTATTGATTTTTATTAATAGACTATGGTTACTAAAGGCAAATCAATAAAACCCAAATACAAGATCTTATGCTTGGTGTCTTCGGCAAGCACTCACTCCGTCTTTGGTGTATCTAACAATGACTCTACAACCTTGGGTGTCTCCATCCAAGGTGATCACAAAATTTCTCATGCTTGGTGTCTCGGGCAAGCACACACTTTGTCCTTGGTGTATCCAACAAGGACTCTACAACCTTGGGTCTCTGGCCAAGGTGATCTCAATATAGCAATAAAAATATTGAGATAAACCTCTCAACATTGAGCTCTCAAATAGTTAAGTATGTCACCGTATAGCTTAAATAGACAAGCTTCCAATGAAACTAATGTGCCTATGAGTAGGCAAAATGTATACCAATGTATAGCACAGTTTTAGAGATATGGCGTCTCTAATATAGAAGGCCTCTAATACAGGCAAATGTACAAATGTATTGTTCAAGAAAGTCTAAAATAGATATAATAATAGTATACAGTCATTGTGTGATCACAGTAGGCTATAAAGAGTTGTGCAGGGTGCTAACTCTAGGATCACGGTTCAAAGAGACGAAGTCTCCAATATGAATGGCCTCTAAAATAGGTATGTCACGCCCCTAACCTAGGCTAATGAAAACCAATCCGGTAGCAAACCAAGTTCAGGCCATGACATGGATTACAAAATTTTTCCCTTCTAAGTCACTTGTCATATACTATTTCATGTTCTCTTAATTTTCATTTACCACTCATTTATCATTGAAATCCATATTTGGATCCTTATATGAAACATAACATAACATAAGCTTATACATACCCATTATATCCTTCTAAGCATTTAAGTCGTATACGCAGTGGAAATAATACATTTACCTTACATTCACATATATGAACTATAATCATCCATACCAATTACTAATATGATCAAGCTTCCTATCAATCCAGTCTATGACATGAAATAAAAGAAGTCTTAAATAGGATACACCATTATTTCACCACATCAATATTACATCGTTTTACAAAGAAAACATAAGAACAAACTGAGTGTATCTGGTTCTCTCTTTTGCTTGTCGCCTCCTTAGATTAAGGCTCCTCATCTGTGGTGGTTGTCATATTTTGGGTGAGCTTGACAAGCTCAATAAACAAGCACACAAACTATATCAATATAAGAGTTTAAATGACGATATATAATTCAAAGTGTAGCTTGGATGATAGCATTTCATATTCTAAATAAGGAGTCAATAAGTACTAACAATAACATATATGTCCATGGATGATAGTAAAAGCCATGAACCATGAATAATAAATGTTTAACAATTCAATGGAGATAATAATATTACATTTCTTTGTTAGCATTTAAATTATTCAATGATTCAATAACTAGTTTGATCTTTCACATAGATTTATATCACTTGTCATTATTGGGTTCATACACTCATTTACTTATCAATGAGTTCAATATTCATTCAATGATTCAGTAATTGATGTTTAAATGATTCGATATTTCAATAGACATAATTCGATGATTTAATATTTCAATAGGCAACGTTTACTGATTCAATATTTCAATAGATAATGTTTACTAATTCAATAATAGTTCAATAGTTTCGATAAGTCAAATGGAATGACAATCTTGCCCTCGCTTTGACCCAATGGTAGGTCTCAAACTATATTCAAAGAGTTCAATGATTTAAAGTTCAATAATGTTCTACCCTATTTGGACCCAGTGTTAGGTTCCTTTTTTTGTTTAGACCCAAAGTTAAGTTCATTCCTTGTTTAGACCCAAGGTTAAGTCATCATGATAGAATTTCACCATCTTTAGACCCAATGTTAGGTCCCTTCCTTGTTTAAACCCAAGGTTAAGTCCATTCCTTACTTAGACTCAAGGTTAAGTCACCAAAATAGCACTCAATCAAGGTTCAATGAGTTTCAAAGGATTTAATACAAAATTTCATGAAATTGATCAAATGATATCAATAGGCCAATAAAGAAACTCTCATAAAGTGAGGAAAAGAAGCCAAGGTTCAATAACAATTCAATAATTTTCAACACATAGAGTAAGGTGTAAGGTCTATTACCTTTCAATTAATTCAATGTGAGTTCAATCAATAATTATTAGCACCCAAATTTTGACTTGGGATAATTAATGAGACTAAGCAAGTTCATCAGAGCAAAAGGTAAAATTAGATTCTTAGGCTACCCCGGTTTAGGAAAAATAGGATAAAATCTTGGCGTCTCCTGAACCCTGATCACCAAGACTAGACCTGGACTCTAGGTGGTTAAACATCTCCCGTGGATACTCTGGTCGTGAAAGTCAATGTCATGAGCCATATGTGAAACCCTACTCAAAGACCAATCAAATTCATCTTTCCTAACAAAACCCTACTTTTCTAGAAAGTACTAATACGACTACGAGGGTTCAAACTCTAAACTATCAACCTTATTTTCTTCTAAATTCTCCAACCTTCATAAGCCTTTTCACAATGAAGCATCTCAAGCCAAGAAATTACCATTTTACCCTCATACTCTCAAATAGCTCATTTTTATCAAATTTGGACCCTTAGTAAATCCTTGGAGCTTCTCCCATCACCCAAAAGATACCAGGTTAGGTCTTGCATTGCCAATCGTGAGCGTCCTCAAAAAACTGTCTAACGAGGTAAGACCTCAGCGAACCCGACAACCACCAATATCTCAATTCTCTAAAAAATATCAAGACATTTTGATCTGTATTTGACACTTAGTGAGCTCTCAAAAGTTTCCTGAACATCCAAATTTAGAACAGTCAGTGATTATTGTTTAAGTTTTTTTCATATCTTCAGAAGATTGTCTCTCAATCTAATCTATTTAGGGCCTGTACCGATCCTAATCACATAGATTTTTTCAAATCATACCAAGACAGTTCTAACTATATTTGACCCTCGATAGGCTCCTAGAAGTTCTTTGGACAACCAAATCTAGAGTAATCAGTGGCCATTTCTCAGTTTTTGCATTACCTTCAAAAAACTGTGTCGATCAAAGTCATTGGTAAGCCTAATCTACTATAATTTCCTCAATTTCTCCAAATCAAGACCAAGCATTTTTGGTATGTGATAGACCTTCAACAAGCTCCTAAAAATGCTCCATAAAATTAAAATTCAGTTGGTCAGAGGTCATCTCTTAGCAGCTTCAATACCCTCAAAAGACTGTCTCCCTGGATCATGTCATCAGAAAACTCAATATACCTCAATCACCTCATTCTCTCTTGATCAAGTTAAAACACTCTTAACTGGCTTTGAGGCCCATTTTCTCATGTTTTTCCATGCCTTCAAAAGAACATCTAATGGGAAAAGTTAATTATAGGCTCAGCCTAGATGAATTCCTCATTTCCCCATAGGTAAAGGTTGTGTCTTTCCACTGGGTGACCCCCTTTCAAAAGTCTCTTGGAGATTCCCCCAGAAACTGATTTCCAACCTGTCAGTTCTTATGTCTCCAAGATCCTCATACCTTCAATACTCTGTCACCTATGAATTTTTTTTACTTAGGACTCTTCAAAATCTTGATCCAGTTCTGCTAAAGTTTTGGCTTTTATTGAAATAAGGTTTTGAGTGCTAATTCTAACTCAGGTATCGATTTTACGAATGGTTTAAACTTGTACTTCACAATACATGAGGGTTATCATATGTATCAAGACCTTAGGATTCAATTTTACTTTTTTACCCCTGCCATATGTGTTTAAGACATTTTGGAGTCATTCAAATTTATTTTTCCCTTTTACAGTCATCTGATTTCAATTTTGATAGTGCCATCGTGACTGAAACGTCTAAAAGACCTAAAAAACACTGTAAATTCAAGACTTTTCGAACCTAGGAGCCCATAAAGTAGACCCATACAGTAAGGGTGTTTGAATTCGAGAAATTAATTATTACTTTTTAGATATTTGTGAAAAAACACTCATTACACCCCTCTAAATATCCTAAAAGTAGGCTTAAACTAAGGCCTTTGATTTGGAATTAGTTTAAGCCCCCCTTTAGGTTTAGGGCCATGATCTTTTCTCTAAATCATATAACTTATCTTTACCCTTGATTTCCTATAACTCATCATAGCCCTTGAAACTACCTCCTCACATCCAACCCTTCATCACACCCCTTGGCTACATGGCACCCATCCCATGGCCTTTCTCTCTCCTAAAAACCTAAACCCATAAAAGGGAGGCCACCTCAGCCCCCATGTATGTGGCTAAGAGGCCTCCACACCTCCTCATTCTCCTCCACACACCTACCCTATGACAACCTAAATCCGTGGGCCATGTAATGGGCTGGGTTCAGACCCATAACATGGGAATGACCTACCTCAAACCCATTTCTCATAGCAAGGAGACCAATGAGCTCGGAGTGTATCATTAACCCTCTTACTTATTCTCATCATTTCTCATATAAACTGACTATCCTACTAATTTCACGTCCATTCAATTTCATTTAAACAATTGCATCGTAGCAAAATAAATAAAATAACAATCATGATCCAAAGTATGTGTAATGGAAATAATATGGTAACGTCAAGTTTAAATATCCTAAAATCCAACCATAAGGGCCTTAACATGCCCATGAAAGAGTACATACAAATCTCTTTCTCAAGGCATATCCAAAGTACTAAAATAAGATACATTCCCAATAAGTAAGCTAAAAATAAAATGAAACGTCACATCTTTAGGCCCAAAAGCCCCTCCAACTGAAGTTTCAATATTAATCCTAGAGGAGGATGAATAAGATATTTTAAAAATTATTTTTAGATTACCTCAAATTCAATTGTTGTTTAATTGATTAAATTGGTCTCGGTGTTTAATTGCAATTGACTAGTGAATATGTTCTATTGTATTGCATGTGAGATTATATCAATGAGTGCAAAGCTTGACAATACAAATGATAAATGCAAAGGCAAACCACAAGCAATCACAATATACACAAGATATATAGTGGTTTGGCACAATGACCTACATCCACTCTCCAAAGCTCACCACCAAGCTGTATAATTTTATTAAGATTGAGAATATTGCCAAGCAAGTTACACCCAATGTCTCTAACGGGTGTGGTCTATGGTCTACTCTTCCAGTATCTCCGATGGAAGAGCTAAGGGTCTACACTACCAATGTCTCTGGCTGGAGAGGTCTCAATAACTCAAATTTAAATTCTAAGGCAAATGTTTACCTCTTTGAAGGTTAGTGTTGCCTTCCACACAAGTTAGGGTTACTCCTCCTTGAGCAAGATGTGACTTTAGCTCCCCAATGTCTTTTAGTTGGTTCTTCAAGTTAGAGAACCAATCTTGGTGGGTTGCTCCTCCTTGAGCACAATGTGACTATCAAGCCCACACTCTTCTTCACAAGGATTTGTCTTAGA
>JAOXJP010230079.1:0-10847 GCA_025762735.1 Platanus orientalis
TGAAGTAAGTGAAGATGTTAGCTTCTGGTTGTCAGACGTTCATTCCAGCATTGGATCTAGGTCTGGATCCCGTTCTGGATCTCCATCTCGGGAAACTGTTTATACAAGTTCTCAATCATACTCTGTTGCCATGTCTACAATGATGATAGGAGCCGCAACAGTGGAGGAGCAACTTGCTCAGATGACTACGGCTATTGCCAAACTAACAAAGACAGTGGAAGACAAAGATCTTTAAATTGCTAACTTGATGAATAAGTTGGAACAACAAAATCGAACTGGATCAAGTCAAGGTCCTTCTCATCCTCCAAGTTTCACTCCACAAAAGAACTTGGGAACAAGAGCAGGAAGACACAACTCTTCACCAGAATACTTAAAATTCGACGTAGCATACCTCTGTCGGATCACTCTTTGTACAACAACTGCAGAATATGATCGCGGATACGATTCGTACTCAATATGGAGGCCCAACCCAGTTGTCCATGGTGTATGCTAAACCCTACTCCCAGCTTATTGAGGTTATGTGCATGCCAACAAGGTATCAACCTCTTAAGTTCCAACAGTTCAATGGAAAGGATAGCCCCAAACAACACGTGGTTCATTTCGTCGAAACATGCAACAATGCCAGGACTTTTGGAGATCAGATGGTGAAGCAAATTTATTCGCTCTCTTCGTGGAAAAGCTTTTGACTGGTATACTGACCTTGAAGTTGGTTCCATTGATAGTTGTGATCAATTAGAATGAGAATTTTTCAATCGCTTCTACAACACTCGTCGGACAGTGAGCATGGTGAAAATTGCTACTGCCCGACAAAGGAAAGATAAACCAGTCATGGACTACATTGATCACTGGAGAAACCTTGCTCTTAATTGCAAGGACAGGTTGTCCAAAGCTTCTGCAATTGACATGTGCATCCAGGGAATGCATTGGGGTTTACATTATATTCTCAAAGGGATAAAGCCCCATACATTCAAGGAGTTGGCTACTAAGGCCCATGATATGGAGCTCAGTATTGCTACGCATGGAGATTCGAGGTCATGAGATACTTGAAAAGAAAAAGAAAAGAAAGAATTCAAGAAGGAGATAAAATCCTCCAAAAGCAAGGAGGTTATGACGATCACAACCAAACCCGTCAAAATCTCTAGAAAGAATAAGGAAGAAAGCAAGGCCAATACATTCTAAGACAAAGGGAAGGCCAAAATGTCTCTGAAAGAGCTCAAAGCAAAAGTATACCCTTTTCCAAACTCTGATGTCTCGGGGATGCTAGATGAGTTGCTCCAATTGAAGTTGATTGAGCTCACACTCTCAAAGTGTCCTGAAGAGATGGGTCGTGAGAATGATCCAAAATACTGTCGCTATCAACGGGTAGTCAGTCAGCCAATTGAGAAGTGCTTCATCCTAAAAGAAAAGATCATAGACTTGGCATGACAAGGAAAGATTGAAATTGATTCCATGGAGGATATAGCAACTACCAACATAACAACAGTCACTTTTGGCTCATTCAGTCTCACTCCTATGTCAAGCTTGTACGTGATGCCGGTGTCACCTTCTCAAGATACAAAGGTGTTCTCATCGCCACGTCAACTTACATTCAGGGCTTTGGACTCCATCACTATCAGCCACATTGCAGAGACTTCATCTAACTAGGGGCAATCTTTGCATCATTCACCAAAACAAGAGCAACAAGCTCCCTTGGTTGAAAGAGTACATCTCAAAGTTGAAGTGACACCTTTTAATGATGAAGGTTGGACTATCGTTACTTAGCGTAAGCAGAAAACTCAACACCTTTAGAGTCCACCTTGTCCAAGGCCAAGGCGACACCAAAGGAAAAGTAAGCCCAAGGCTGGAACAAAAAAGAAGAAGAAAGGGGCAAGAAAGAGTCCAACACAGAAAGTTCTACTTGCCGACCCTGAAGATGTGCTCAAACAATCTCCTCGTATTCCAGTGACTCTTTTAGAGTTCATGCCAAAAGAATTTCTACAACAAGAATGCGTAGAAGTTCATGTGGTCTATTGTCATGCAGTCTATAAAGATGAGACTTTTGACGATAATGTTGAGGATGTGTCTGATGCAAATTCTGTTTCCTCAGACAATGAAGAACAAATTTCAGGTAATAATCTTCTTAAGCACTTGAAGGAAAATTCACATGTAGGAAAAGAGAATTCCCCCACTGATGGAAAGTCAGAGCCAAATACTTCTTGTATGGCTACAATCACATTCATAGATGAGGATTTGTAACTTGGTTCTCGTCCACACAACAGGCCCTTGTATGTTACAAGGTACATGCTCAAACACAAAATTCGTCGCATCCTACTTGATTGTGGATCTGCAGTGAACCTGATGCCAATTCATACAATAAGGTAAATAGGAATCTCCACAGATTAACTAGCTCACAACAAGTTGATGATTCAAGGCTCCAACCAAGGTGGACAACGAGCAATAGGTATGGTCCATCTTAAACTCACCATTGGAGACTTGGAGTCAATCACGCTCTTTCATGTGATTGACTGCAAGACATCGTACCATCTTCTCCTTGGTCACCCATGGTTGCATGAGACCGGGATAGTGTCGTCTACCTTGTATCAGTGCTTCAAATATTATCAAGATGAAATGCAGAAGTGGGTTATGGCTGAAAGTCAACCATTCACTAAGGCTGAAGCATATTTTGCAGACGCTAAATTTTACTTGGAGGACGAAGTGATTCTAAAAGAATTACCCGTATCCATCCCCATTTCCAATAAAACTCACAAAGGGAAAGAAGTCTAAGACTTTGTAAGTGAGTCATTCCCTATTGGAAAGCATCAAGGTGATCAAGAAATTTGTAAGGTTGCACTAAAGCTGACACTTCCTATAGGCACTAAGGCAACTGTAGTCTTGCGTTATGTGCCAAAGTCGCGATGAAAAGAGGGGGATTCATTATTTGAGGCAACAACCAATAAAAGAAAATCTCCTCTTTCAAGGGCCGACCTTAAGACTTTACAAGAAGACTTAGTTCTTTCAGCCCATGCCATTTTAAATACGGTGGTCTCTGAACCATCTCTTGAAGGGTTTGTGAAGGCATCCACATTAGTACCCGCTACATCACAAACTGACAAGGTAAATTTTTCTACAATTGAGCGACGACTGGAGGGATGGTATGATCTCATTGTCTGCAAGCTTTTTGAGAATGCCGGATATGGAAAAGGAGAGCCACAACAATTGGCTGAACTTTCTTCTGCACAAACTGGTGATGTATTGTATAGATTGACCGCAACACAATGCAAGTTGCGAATTGCAGGAGAGAAAGTGCTCCCATCAAGAGCTGGTATTGGGTCCACTCCCCCTAAGCCTATTCGCATCTCCAGAAAGAAAAAAAAGAAAACATCCACTCATCACATTATTGTTGAGGTTGTTGATGAACTAAAGAAAAAGAAGTCAGCCCCATCACGTTCTTCTATTTTTTATCGGATTGGTAATGGAACCTCACGTGCTTTAGTTCTTTATCGATTAGGGGGCAAATGGTCATGTCTAGTCAGAAAATTTAGCTACGGAAAGGTCTACACTCTCACGCCTTAGTTTGCAGTCTCATAATGCCAAACCAAAAAGTGGCATCTAAAGACGGCATCGATAAGAGTTGGATCCTATTGTGGCTGAAGGGGGTGACGAACCAACAAGTTTAATCCCTTCTCGCATGAAATGGATAATGAAGTTAGAAGTATCTTTAGGTGAAACTTTGGTTGTTAGGCAACACACTGTAGTGAGAAGGAGCCTATGCAAAATTGGGATTCCGATAATTACCAAGAGGAATCTGAAGACATTGCTTCAGTCAATCATATTACAGTCCAAGTGGTTAAGGAATCTTCCTTAGATGATGAACTTGAAGAAGCTCCTCCAGTGTTCGAAGAAGGGGGCAAGCAACTGTTGATGAACTCAAGGAGTTAAACCTTGGCATTGAAGAGGACCCTCGACCCACTTACATAAGTACTTCATTAAGTCCGGAAGAAGAAACATCATACCTCAAATTGCTCCAGGAGTATAAAAACATCTTTGCTTTGAGTTACAAGGAAATGCCTGGACCTGATCCTAAGGTGCCAATTCATAATCTCATTATCAAGCACGGTGTATGTCCTATCAAATAAGAACAACACCGCTTTCGGCCTGAATTGCTTATACAAATTAAGGTTGAAGTCAATAAGTTGATTGAAGCAAGCTTCATCAGAGAAGTAAAATACCCAATGAAGAATAAGCATATACGGGTGTGCGTTGATTTCAGAGACTTGAATGATGCATGTCTTAAAGATGATTTTTTCCTTCCCATCACTGAACTCATGGTTGATGCTAGTACGGGTCATGAAGTGTTGTCTTTTATGGATGGATCATTAGGCTACAATCAAATTCGAATGTCACCCAAGGATGAGGAGTCAACTGTGTTTTGCACTCCAAAAGGGATATACTGCTACCGTGTTATGCCTTTTGGCTTGAAAAATGCTGGAGCTACTTATCAACGCGTTATGCAAAAAATCTTTGATGATATGCTTCACAAAGCTGTTGAATGCTACGTGGACGATTTGGTTGTAAAGTCCAGAAAGAGGGAAAACCATTTAAAAGATCTACATGACATCTTTAATCATTTGCGGAGATATCAACTGAAGATGAATCCCTTGAAGTGTGCATTTGGAGTTACTTTGGGAAAATTTCTCAGCTTTATAGTTCAACATCGTGGTATTGAAATCGATCAATCAAAAATTAAAGTCATCCAAAATATGTCAGAGCCTAAAGATGTACACTAGTTGAAAAGTCTGCAAGTAAGACTTGCTTACATCCGAAGGTTCATTTCAAACTTGGTAAACCGATGTCAACCCTTTAATCGGTTGATGAAGAAAGACATTGATTCTTTACATCGCAGCGCAAGAGTAGTCGTTGGGGGCACTCCTTGCACAAACCAATGATGAAGGAAAAGAAAATGCTTTGTACTACTTAAGTCAAACTCTAGTAGGAGCAGAGTTGAACTACTTGCCCATTAAGAAGACATGTCTTGCTCTCATCTTTGCTACAAAAAAGCTTCTGCACTACATGTTGGCATATACTGTTTGGCTCATCTCACGTGATGATCCCCTCAAGTACATTATGACAAGACCAGTACTCCTCGAAAGATTGGCTAAATGGGCTCTTCTCTTATCTGAATTAGAGATCACCTATGTGCCTCAAAAGGCAATGAAAGGATAAGCTTTGAAAGATTTCCTTGCTGATCATCCAATCCCAACAAAGTGGGAATTATCTGAAGACTTGCTTAATGAAGAAGTCTTTTACTTAGATATTCTACCAGCATGGAAAATGTTCTTCGATGGTGCTGCACGCAGAGATGGAGAGGGGGCAGGAGTGTGTTCATCACCCCACAAGGAGAAGTATTACCTTTCTCCTTTGCTTTAACGCAATTGTGCTCAAATAATGTGGCTAAATACCAAGCACTCACCATTGGGTTAGAGATGGCCTTAGAGTTGCAGCTTCACCAGCTCAATGTATATAAAGATTTTTAACTTATTATAAATCAACTCTTAATAGAGTATGATGTACAAAAGCCAAACTTGATTCCATACCATGGTTATGCTTGTCAACTTTTGGAACAATTTGAAGATATCACCATTGGGCATGTGCTAAGAAATGAGAATAAACAAGCGGATGCTTTAGCAAATCTTGCAGCTACTTTAGCTTTACCTGAAGAAAAAGCAACTACTATTCCTATTTGTCGACGATGGGTATTACCCTCTTTGGCATACTCTAGGGATGAACATCAATATAGTAATGTTGTCTCTGTGTTTGAAATTGAAATTGAAGACTGGAGGCAGTCATTCATCGACTACTTGCAATATGGGAAGTTACCAGATGACCTAAAGCATAGGACCGAAATACAGCGACGTGCACCTTAATTTTTATACTTTAACAGTCAAATGTATTGTCGTTCTTTCAATGATGTTTTCATGAGATGTCTTAGAAATGATGAAGTTCAACAAGCTCTTGAGGATGCATATTTAGGCATGTGTGGAGCACATCAATCTAAACCAAAACTCCATGACCAATTGAAGATGATGGGGTTTACTGGCCAACGATGGTGAAAGATTCAATGGAATATGTGAAGCGATGCTAAGCATGTTAACTCCATGGAAATTACATTTGTCAACCTCTAGAACCATTATACCCTATAGTTGCTTCATGGCCATTTGACGGGTGGGGACTCGATGTAGTTGGTTCACTCCTTAAGTCATCAAAACAACATCTTTACATTCTGGCTACAACAAACTATTTCTCAAAGTGGGCTGAAGCTGTGAGATAAAGAAAGAAATTGTGGTGTAATTCATCAAGAACCACATTGTCTTCCACTATGGAATCCCATGGTACATTGTCACAGATAACGGAAAACCATTTAAGAACAGCTTAATAGACCAATTCTATGAAAAGTTTGGGATAAAACGACTTTCTACCATATACAATGCTCCCACCAATGGACTTGTTGAAGCATTTAACAAGACTCTCTACAAGTTACTTGAAAAGATGGTGTCTAAGTCAAAAAAAAATTGGCATGAGCGAATTGGTGAAGCGCTATGGGCGTATCGCGCATCACTTCAAACTCCTGCCAATTCTATGCCATATGCCCTAGTATATGGTGTAGAAGCTGTTCTTCACTTGGAACACCAAATCACATCATTACAAATCGCTATCCAAGAAGGGTTTACAGATGATAAGAATGCAAGGCTACAGCTTGTATAACTCGAAGCACTAGATGAAAAGAGGTTGGAAGCACAACAAAGACTAGAATGCTACTAAGCTCGCCTTTCTTGTGCATTCAACAAGAAAGTTCGACCTAGGTCTTTTCAAGTTGGAGATTTGGTGCTTGTAGTTCGGCGACCCATCATCCTGTCTCACCGTTTAGGAAAGAAGTTTGATCCAAAATGGGATGGACCATATGTGGTAAGAGAAGTCTACTCCAATGGTGCATATCTCCTTGTCACATTAGATGGATTGAGTCTCAGCCCCATCAACGGGAAGTTTCTCAAAAGATACTACCCTTGAAAAATCTTGTAATACTCCTGGCCTGTAAGAGTATAAACTGTGTACGGCTAAAAAAATCTCTTATACTTTTCCTAGCCTGCATGAGTATAAATTGTGTACTAAAAAATGAAATCCAACATCTCGGGTTCCCCTATCACACTCCTAGCCCACAAAAGTATAAACTGTGTATGACCCAAACAAAAAAAATATTATACTGCTCCTGGCCCGCATGAGCATAAACTACGTACGACAAAAATGAAAAATTGAAAGGTGATCAATATATTATTCTATCAAACTAAAAGATAAAGATAGAGTGATATCATAAATGACAATCAAAAGTTGTTGGCAAGAGAAAAGTCACATAGATAAATGAATTGCTAAACAAATAAATGAGAAAGCTATGACTCCCATTTCAAAGTCTTTAGCTCTTCTCAAGCTTCATTCAATATCTTGTCCACGGCTTGTTGAGTTGCAACATCGTTAATGGATAAAGACTGAATGAGCTCAAGATTGGAGAGTTCCTTTTCTGCATCTGATGTAGGGATGTCTTTTTCCCTTACAATGTTTTCCCCATAAAGAATAGAAGTAACAAGTCCCTCTTCCTCGACTTCAAGACACTTTAGTTCATCGTTTAGCATAGCTCTCTTGGACTGAATATCAGTCAATTTTGATTGCTGTAAAGTGAGAGTATCTTTCTCACGATTCAAATCAAGTAAAGCAACATCAAGACGACGTTGAAGTTCAGCGCGATGTTGAGCATGAGTAGTTGAAGCCATCCATTGGCCAAAAGCATCTTGTATGGACATGTAGTTTTTCACATAGTCTATATATTTCTAAATACGGCTCTTCAAAGGAAGGGGTCTACTGCCTGTGTACCAATGATTGCAACAAATATTTTCTTAGCATCTCCTTAAAGGGAGGGAGCTTGCGAGAAAGAAAGTCTTGTGATCTTCTCCAAAAGTCTGTCACCCATCATCACAACACTCAAGCAGTGGGCATGCGAAATAACATCATCCACTCGAAAGATGGATATTTGGGATGCAGCAGCTTGCTTCGATAAAGAATGGGAAGTTAACATCAATGAAACTGATTGTAGGATATCATGAGTAGTTTCAGGATGAGATTCAAGCATTGCACGAATGTCTTCTACAAGTGTGGAATTAGCATTCACCCTTCCTTTGGAGACTAAATAAAATGAACTTAGCCCTTGTATCGAAGTAACACTATGAGTTAGGCTTGCGCCAACCTCTATATCAGGGTCTTCATAAATCTCCCATTGTAAAGGGTAATTTATTGTTAATGACTTGGATTATACATAATTTTTTTTAAGCAAAATCAAACATATGCAATATAGTTACTTAAAAGTCAAGGACATTGATGAAATACCTCAAAATCCATATTTGTGAGTAGAATACCCATGGAATTAGTCTCAAGTAGTAAGTTAAGTGATGATTGGGCACTTATGATGCTTTTTGGAGGAATTTCTTACCGCTCAGTGGTCACCCCTACAACCTTGGTAATATGAGAAGAGTGGGGGCCTCTCTTTAAATGCTTCTAGCAATGGTCATCATTCTCCAAACTGCTTTTGCTATTGTCAATCACATGAACCGAGCCATTCCCAAAAGCTATTCTGGAATCTTGATCTCCTTAATGGATATGTGTGCTATGACCATCATCTATAGGAAGAGCAGGAATGTTATTAGAAGAATCTCCTAATCCCTCCATTGGGTGGATGATAGTAGCAGGAACAATCTTTAGGCTCCCTCTTTTGCCTTGTGATAACTTCAGCTTAAGAGTAGATCGATTATTTTGCAACGAGTGTTGTTTTTGAAGTAAACAAGAGTTGGGATCCACACTCTCTGCCAAAGTCTTAGTGCCTATGAAGAAGTAATCACGGGATATTTTGAGCCACCACTTATAGTAATCCTTAGTAGCCAGAAGTCCTTCTTTAACATCAGAGCGTGATGGTAGCACAATTCGACACTTTGTATCGAATTTCAGGCAAGACGTCCATTATTCAGCCATTTATGTATAAGTGCATGAGCGTATATCTTCACTAAGATTCCCTGGCACGTCTTGGACATAACCAAATTATCGACTAAACTTGTGAGGACTGTAAGGTTCCACAATGTGTAAATCCTCATAGTGCAATGTTAGATAACTGGACCGAAGGCTAGTGAAGTACTCGAAGAAGCGAATAGCTAAACACATATTGTCTACTAAAACTTTTACTCATCCTTGATGATTATAGTTAAGCTCAGTGAAACATGTTGTTTAGCCCTCAACAAGTCACGAGCTTCCAGCTCATTATAACACTTGGCCATCCCCTCCCCAGTAAATTGGGTCATGCGAGCTAAACCCTTTGTCTCTGAAGAAGGATGATATACTCCGAAGTATTCCCCTAACCATGCATAAACATAATGGATAGGGAATACAACATCACTCCTACCTAGATCCATTGATGAAGAAATTTGATTCAAGCCATTGTAAATACTAGACAAAACGGGAATTGCTAGAGAAAATACGTCACCATATGCCATCCTGTTAGCAATTTTGAACATCCTAGGGCGAATGTAAGAACCCTTCCTACCTGGAAGGACAAAAATGCGTAGCCAACAAGAAAGGAAAGCAGCAAGTTGCACCTCTTGCTTTAAATTATCTTCAATTCCCATGTCAGCAAAAACTTTTTTCTCATTTGGTGTCCATCCACAAATCAAGTCTATAAAGCCTAAAGGGTTATAAGAACATTTTGGTGGCTTCACTGGTTTGGAATTCCTAGCAAGGGGTTTTGGATATTTTAAGGGACCTTGGAACCAATAATTTATCCACTTGGTCACGCTTACCATATATTGTGAATTCACTTTCTCACGTAGGGTATGAAAAGCGAGGAAAAGATACTTGCAACTGGGGGGAAGATATGGCTTACTCCTATTGTCCATATCTGATAATTCATTTGCATTAGGAACAACTTCATCATAAAATATGTCAGCGATTGATAAGGCACCCATCACCTGCAAGTCCCATAAAGAAATAGAATTCTCGCCTGAAGGAGTATGAAGGGTATTTGCAGTCGGACACCAAGACTCACAGAAAGCCCGTATGACATTCGGATTACGAACATATCTGAATAAAGATGTAAATACTGCATCATAGATGTTTACCTTAATAAGTGCATCGCGATTACGAATAAGTATGTCTTCTAGCCACTCCCAATATCCTTCAGTATAAGAAAATTCACCCTTACTCAAAAATACAACTCCCTAATGTGCTTCCCTTGCATGTATACGGCGAACAAGAAGAAAAAAAGGACGAGAATCATGAAGAGGATTTCCCTTCAAATGGTGAGAAGAGTTAAGTATCAAAACTTTTGAATGTGTTAAGTGAGTAATGGTTCCATCATAGTCCAGATTTCTGAGCTCTTTCATGAGCTTAGATCCCCATTTAGATAAGTGAGGAGGATTTTTGGAAGCCCTCCACTTAGGCACAAACGCCGAATAATCGAGGGGTAGATGCAGAGAGTAGTTCCTTCTTCTATGATATCATATTCATCTGTCACGATAGTCATACTTCAGCTTTGGGATGTAGAAGAAAATTATTTAAAGAAGACCATGCCCTGCAAAGAAAAATGATGAGAAGACAAACATATATATAACAAAGACATGGCTATAAATGACATTAAAAAAAAGAGAGGACAAGAATGCAACAATCTATAGAAATCTCATAAAAGAAAATTGTCATCTTATAAAGGATACTCAGCATACTCTAAAATCTGGCACCAATACCCCATTTCTAGGATCACCATACTTTAACCTATGGAACAAGTC
>JAOXJP010230080.1:0-10847 GCA_025762735.1 Platanus orientalis
GTGTGTGTGTGTGTGTGTGTGAGAGAGAGAGAGAGAGAGAGAGAGAGAGAGAGAGAGGGAGGGAGGGAGAGGACATTGTGGTGAAGTTATTATCTAACGGAACACTAACATTCAACTATTCCACCGCAAATAAGAAACTCAATTTGGTTTCTTTATCTCTTCTTAGTGAACTTTATTATTTTTTTGGTCCTAAAGTCACTTTATTGTAAAAAGACCTTGATGGAATCCTTAAATGTTTGGTAATATAAATGGTTTTCTCCTTTAAGAATAATTAAAACAAAATATTCAACTGAATCAAAACATGAAAACATGACAGAACTGTTTGATTTTTAAAAAAATATAAGATGCTAATAGAAACAAACATCATGATGATTAGTTATTATAATTTTTATTTTTTAACTTTTAGATATATATTTTTACTGCTGTATAAGAGGCACAATTTATATTTGAAGCACTATTGAGAACTTTATTACCAGGATTATATAAAAAAAAATTCAAATAAGTTTTACTTACCTAGTTTTAGCCCAACAAAAAGAGATCAATTCAACCAAATTAACGTGTGCTCACTAAAACCTAACCAAATACCTCAAAGCTTCAATCATTTCCATTGGTGAATATAAGTTAAATCCCAAGGAGCTAAGCACGATACAAACTTCAAATAAGTAAACAAAACTATATATTATCATGAACTGCTGAATATTATAAGCATTTTTTAAAATGGATCTATGAAAAGTTTCTCAAACTCATTTTCTTTTTGTACAAAATTAAAGCTACTTTCCACTCTAATGGTGATGATTGACCAAGCAATCTGAAGGAAGACAAGAAGAAAGGCTTGCTGCTTTATGGGCCTACATGGGTCAAGACATGCCAATATGACAAGAAATGTTGCGGCGCAAAAACAACCCTAATTTACAGGTTCAAACCACTCATGATCAATACAATAACCAGAGTCATGTTTTGATAGATTATCACAATGAGTCAAACTGCATAGAATTTGATACATCTTTTTTTCTGCCATATTTCCTACCCAACTTAGGTGTAGGGCAAGGCCAGGGTTATGAGCTTATAATATGACTATTGAGTCAATTCCATGGTTATAATAAGTTCATTCATACTGGACCAGACTGGAATAGGGTTCTATACAATCTCACTATGAGAAGGGGCTATTTGAGTGTTTGTAATTAGATATACTATGTTTACATATGCATCCCTACGCCATTGCATTCCATTTAGGAATATGAGGCGTCATAAGGCATTTTGCCCGAGGGACTTCATGAAATAGGAAAAGTGGCTCATTTAAATAACATAATAAGTTTTTCTTTTGCCGGAGGAATTATTAACAAGCACGCATACAAGATGATGATTTTACAGTTCGGCTCTTCACTGTAATCAAAGTTAAATACAAGTTGCATTAAAATCAGCTCCATCCCTACTCCTTCATCTACAAGGAAAAGGGACCAACAAGTAAGTAAACTTTTTTAAATCTCATCATTTGAATTGCTCTATAATGCAACAAGACACATATACAACAAGAAGGAATTCGAATCCATATATGAACTATACCGAGTGAGAGTGGTCGACCTTCCTTGGGTCCCTCAAAAACGGGGGAGGGGTGCGAGGTGCATTATCAGCATTGAGAAAGGTTCGTTCGAGATGGCCTTTACTTGTGGTATGTGGGATATTGCCAAAATCCCTTCGGCTGTAAAGCTGAACATAAATTACAAATAAGATGACCAACAAGAAGGAATAAAGCCAGTCAAATAAAGCATCCCCAGCATCAAATACAGACAAAATAAATACATAGTTGCATCTGGATGCATCATCTCCAGAATCTTACCAATATCTACTTTTTTCCATTCTATTTTACCATTACCGGCATGCCCACAAATAGAAAGGAAACCACGACCGTCACAGAAGATTCGACTCCATAATTGGCATGGGACCCACTCTTTCGGCTAGAAAAAATGATTGTTAAAAGTAGAAGGAATAAAATATGGCGCGAAATGAAATATAGTCAAGAATGCAAGGCCGTCAATAGACTATTCATCCATTCCCTTCCAAAACCGAAAGCTCACTAAGCAAATCTTTCAAAGGACTTAGTGTGGTGTGTGGTGCCCACCTGATGCTTGACCAAGACACATGCCATGGGGGTAATGGCACGTGGAATGCTCCTATTAACGAATAGGATAATGCATGTGTGTTGGGGGATCCTCCAACCTAACTTTGTTCTCCATGATTATTGGCAAGTTGCATGCAAGCCTAAGCTCTGACGCAATCTCTCTCTCTCTCTCTCTCTCTCTCTCTCTCTCTCTCTCTCTTGTACTCGTTGAGACCATAATAGATAGTACTCAGAAAGAAAATAAGTGCGGGAGATGGAACAAGAAAACATCTATTTATGTTATTTCCAAGAGAAATATAATTATCAAGTCATTTTCTTCATTTTGGGGTTGATCACCTGGTGCAGATTCAATCCGGTTAGATGTCTGGGCCGGTTTAATTTATGCCCAGGCCCTCCATATTGTCCAAAAGTAGGAAGCAAGTGTGTTAATTATTGAATCCGGTCGGTTCTAAAGCAAGGTTCCATCACTCACGCGCGGTCAAGTACTGCTCATTCTGCATGTTAGAGTTTCGCTTAACGGTAATAACAGCAATAAAAGATCAGAAACTAGGGAGTTTTAGGCAGTGCCCTTTCAATCATTCATCTCACGAGAAAACGATTACAAGTAATAGGCAAGGTTGTATCCATTATCACCCCCTCCCTTTGTTTCTATAAATAGGGCGATGGGAGTCCAAAGTCATTCACCACACCTTAATCTTTCCTCTCTCTCTCTCTCTCTCTCTCTCTCTCTCTTCTTCAGTTTTTGTTTTAGACTATTATGAGTAAGGGACAGAGGAGGCACTGGTGATGCTGTTGACAGAAGATAGAGAGCACAGATGATGAAATGCATGGAGTCTAGCATCTCACTCCTTTGTGCTCTCTATGCTTCTGTCATCACCTTCCGCTCCTCACCCTATTTTATTGCTACAATTACTGCTACTACTCCAAAACAATACCATCTGCACCTGATTTCTGCAATTATCCATAGTAGGAAAACATTTTTGAAATTGTCTTACATTTCCTTACGTAAATAGATATAAAGTTGTTTAATGAACTCTTTTCAAGTCTTCAATTTAATTTTTTCTTTTCTTTTTGTTCTTTTATCAATTCTTTTTCTTTTTTGACAGGTTAAATTGGGTGGGTGAAGTGGATATGTTGGCACAGTCAGTCATAGATTCAAGTGTTTGATTTGCAGTGGCGAAATCGTATAAATCCAACATGTGTTATCAGGATATGTTTTTTTTTTTTTTTTTTGATCACAATGGAGAATGTGAAGTTGACGGTTCGATGAGAGCTCACTGGAAAAAGTATGGATTGCAACCTTTAATGAGAAACATCTTGACCAACAAAAAACCAGGTTCTAATTGCGTAAAGATGGCTGCCCATGCGTGTAGCAATTTTGCTATTTTGACATTGCAGGTTTTACAAATAAAGATGCCAGACTTGTAATTATTCATGTGAATGTGAATTTTACTATTGCACTTCAAACTTTGTATTTGCAAAATGTTCTCCCCAAATTCTTTCGAGAAATAAACTTCTAAGAAATTGTAATTGAGGTTGTAGGGACTTAACCTGCAACCTCATTTATAGCATTAGACTAATTGGGTTACAGGCTCAACCAATTTTTTACATAGTTTCTTGTGACAGGACCTTTCATTACACCCCAAGTGACCCTACTTGTTTATGGTCACAAAATGTTCAAGACACATGAACCATGTAACTTAAATCAGTTGTTTGGTTAAAATTAAAGATCTTATGAATGTATTTCATTAAAAATCTAAAAGTCACACATATATTAACCATTTAAGGTGATTAAGTGCTTTATCTTTGGAAACTAGGAGCGAAACCACCTATGTTGATTTTTCAACCAATCTTTTAGGGTTTCATGATAAGAGTTTAAGAACCACAAAGGTAAGAGAAAATTCCTTGTAGTTGAGGACAAAGTTGTTCTTGGTAATTCCGTAGCTCCTAGTGACTTAAAGTTTAACACATTTTACACTCTTAGCTTACCCTTAAAAAAATTACAGTGATAGATACAGAGGACAAAAATAAAAATAAAAAGAATAATAAAGACAACTAGAAATTGGAGTCATGTGTCATGTGTAGAGGTAGGTTAAGAATCACTCACATTTACAAGCAATTTGCAATGCACAGACCTCTTAAACATGAGAAAATAGGCATGGTTACATTAGTCAACTTGTGGCAAAGTTGTCTTTGAATTGATCAACATCTATCAACCAAAATGATGCTAACCCATACAATGTTAGTTTGGGATGCAAGTTCCCTTAGGTCAACCAGAGATAATTTCCCATAGTAAAATCACCATAGACTTGTCCATAGAATGAATGGATACCAAGGATGTGTGTGTGCATGCGTGCGTGCACGATTGCACATGAGGTAGCAAACACTATGATGAAGTTACGAACTAATAGACCATTGATAATTTGACTATTCCTCAAAAATAATATATATATATATATATCAATTTGAATTGCTTCTCTCTTATTTTTAGTCAAATTTATAATTTCTGCCCCTAAAATTTCTTTCTAACAATAAATCATGATAGGATCTCTTGGATCAATGCCACTTTGTGTCTTGATCCAAGAGGATCCATATATGTTTGGTAATAGAATAATATTATCCTTCAGAATAATTAAATTGGAAAATGTTTAAATGGAACATGAAGGCATGATTGAATGGCTTATTTATCAACAAGTAAGATGCTTATCGAAGCAAATATCATAATGCATGTTTATTTTATTTTATTTTTAGAACATTTTTTCCTGCTCTTGAAGGAGGATGCTTGATGCTAGAACATGTGAGTGCTTGAAAGTTATAAAGGGTAATATAAAAGTACCCCAAAACGTGAACATGAGTGTATTTATAGATGGGCTGGTGACTTATCCTTTGAGTCCTTGTTGGAGTCTAATTCGCCAACTTCCTTTGCAGAAGACTTTGTATAGAACTCAACCTGCTGACGTGGCAAGTTGTGTACCTTCATCCTAACTTGATGCAAGACCTACGGCTAAGATTGGACTACATGTCTTTAAAGGCTATACTGTTGCTCTTATCTGATCCTTATCGTAGGGCTGGAGACTTACTGCTATCAAAGTCCGTGTTGGAGTAGTAATGTATTTTTCTACAAACATATACAAATTAGGAGACTTGTGCGCGAGTCGGGCACCTCCATCAGTCTGAGTGTATAAGAAGTCTAATGCCACCTTAGGCTCAATTGCCTAAGGTTAAAATACCAAAATATAGTGAATTCGAGTTTTATGTTCAGTGGATCATGACTAACCCATCAGTCGTGAGTAACTTTGCTGGGTCGTGACTTGTTTTGTTGGGTCACGACTGGTTTGTTAGTCACGACTGGTATAATGGGTCCTGACTGAACACCTCAATCGTGACAAGGGTCATTTTGGTAAATACCTTTTCAGTCATGGGATTTTTCTCATGTCTACAGCATATATGTACCACAACTTCACCATTCTTATCTTACTTTTCACTCATGTGTTATTGGTACACATGTAATTAGGCGATCAGTAGAATCTTGGAAATGTCAGAAAAAAGAGCAGACATCAGTTTCTACTATAATGGAGAAGGAGTATTCACTTTCCTCCTCACTATTAGAGGAATCTTCGGCACACCAAATGTCTCATATGGAGAATCATGACCAAATGGAATGGGAGCATCAACTCTTGAATGCATGTGAAACCTTTGAATATTCTGATTTATCTGCAGTTCAAGAATTCAAAAATCCAGAGTCTTCGAATAAGTGGGTTCACTTGGCTGTCCCGAAACAGCCACAAAGTGATCCATGAGACTTGTTTCTTGGAATTGTCAAGGGATCAGGATCCTTACGTTAGTTCGCGCAATAGACGAGTTGTTAAGCTCCAAAAATCCTGATGTTGTGCTCTTTTATGAGACAAAGTGCACAAAAGATAATGGTTTTTATACATTTAAATTTTAAAAAAGGATGGGATAAGGTGGGATATGATGCTAAGGGAGAATATTGTTAATTAAGAAAAAATAATATTTAAATTAATGTTATCGAGAATTGGAAGAACTGGATAATAAATAGAATTAACCCTAGTGATACCTCAGCTCCATGGTTGGCATTTTTCATCTATGAGGAAGCATATGTGTCCCGGAGAAATGAATTTTGGTCCAAATTCATTGATAGAATGGGAAGTCTAAATGAAGCTCCTATATGTACGATGTATAGGAATTCAACCTTAAGTCTGGGAAGAAAAATCTTTGATGAATGCAATATTATAGACACCATGAGTTGTGGATATAGATTTACTTGGTCGAGTTGGCATTGGAATGGGGAGTTGATTGAAGAGAGATTTGATAGAGGAGTTGAAAACCCTTGCTAGTGATTTCAATTTCCAGATGAAATTATTGAGACTCTGGTGGTGGCAAGATCAGATCATGTGCCGAAATGTTTGTCCTTACATCCAACTATATTGAGGAAAGATTGAGCATTTAGGTTTGAATGGATGTGAACTGCTCATCCGGAATGCTAGAATGTTATTAAAAAAGAATGGACATAAAAGGATCAAGGGGAAGAGCATAAATTAATTACAACCAAGTTAAAAAATTTGGGATTGGTGTTGCAACAATGGAATCAAACTACATTTAGGAGAATGTCCAAGAGAATAAATGCACTTAAATAGAAATTAATTTTTGAAAATGCTTCAGAAAATTGACTATTTAGTGCTAAGAATTTATAAACTTGAAAATTAATTGGATGAAGTATTGTAGAGGGAAGAAATCATATGAGCTCAAAATTCAAGAATTGATTGGTTGAAATGGAGGGGTAGAAATATAAAAAATCATCTTTCACAAAACTCCTGTAACTCCAAGAGTAAAATCAACAGGCTTTTTGATTGTGAAGGAATATGACAGCAAGAGGAAGCTAAATTCAAGAATTCTTTATTCGAAATTTTCGTCAATTATTTTGAACTTCACAACCTAAAAAAAAAACTGATATAGAGAGAGTTAACAATTATGTAAAGTCAACCTTGTTTGAAGAGTCAAAACTTTTCCTTGATACTTCAGTATGTGATCATGAGATCAAAGAAACCTTATTCTAAATGGGGAATCTTATAGCACTGGATCTAGATGGATTTCAAGTAGGATTTTATAAATAGCATTGGAATATGGTTGGAGAATATGTGCTTAAAGTGGTTAAGAAAATTTTAAAGACCTAAATCAAACATTCATTGTGTTAATCTCTAAATTTGAAAATCTTGAGGGAGTGGACCAATTTCAGCATATTAGCTTGTGTAATGTTTTTTATAAAATAATAGCTAATAATTTGGCTAATAGCACTACAACAAAAATGATTTTTAACAGCATGCTTTAGACAGCGTTTTTGTACAAATGTTGTCAAAGGTGTAATTTTATATAGTGTTTTTATAAGAAAATGTTGTTAAATGGAGTAAGTATACTAGACAACATTTTTAACACACTGTATAAACATACAAAGACAACATTTTATGAAAAACGCTATTTATATTTGGTTTATACAACATTTAAAAAATGTTGGTTATACTTTACCTGCAAAAACAATACAACTAGCGTTTTAAAAGCGCTTGCTATACTCCACCCGCAAAACCTTCATAACCAGCATTTTAAAAACGCTGGCCAAACTCATTTTTAGAGCTTTTTCTTTCCACTTTATTCCTCTTCCCTCATTCATAGCAAGCATGGCATTTTTGCACTGAATCGCTTCTCAAGGGTTTTCGCATCTCAAAATAGTTGTAGAGGGATTATTTCCACATCGGAGCTTCAAAACCCCAAAGAGGCAGAGACAACAACTTAACAACCAGAATCAGAAATACCTCGTCGAACCAATCTTTTTCTTAAAAAGAATTGCCCTATAAAGATCCTAAAGGGATGACAGTCTTACAAGCCTGCGTGGTTGCTGGAGTCGATTGCCGATAATTGTTGTATGTTCTTAGTGGAGGTGGAGAAATCTTTTCCCATGTAAGTAGTGTGGCTGAAATCTCTCCTTTTTCACCTATTTTGTGATCTTTCTTTTCCGATCTATGAAAGCATAATTGACTATTGATCAGGTTTCACTGATTGAGATCTCCTTTTGAGGCGATTATATTCTCTATTTCTTAAGAAGGATTCTGAGAAAGAAAAAAAAAACATTTTTTGTTTTTTTACTAGACGCCCATAGTGAACCTCGGTGATGGCGACGAAGACAGGTACCTCCTCTTCTCTTCCTCTCCCGCCCCCCTCTCTTAACCCCTCTCTGTTTTTCTCTCCTCTCCTGCCCACTCTCTCAATCCCTCTCTCTGTCTCTTTGTCTCCTATCCTGCCTCCCTCTTAACTGCTCTCTTTCCTATCCCGCCCCCCTCTCTCTCCTCTCCCGCCTCCCTCTTAACCGCTCTCTTTCCTATCTCGCCTCCCCATCTCTCCTCTCCCGCCTCCCTCTCTCTGTCTTTCTGTCTCCTCTCCTCAGTCCCTCCCTCGTCTCCCTTTCTCAACCTCCTTCTCTGTCTCTCTCTCCTTTCCCTAGTCCCTCCCCTGCCTCCCTTTCTCATCCTCTTCTCTTCCTCTCCCGCCCCTCTATCTCAATCCCTCTCTCTCTCCTCTCTCTCAGCCCCTCTCTCTCCTCTCCCGCCCCCTTTCTCAGCCCCTCTTTGTCTCCCTTCATAAGTAAAACTCCCATTAACCCTAGTTTATATCTTGGAAAAAAACACAACACACAAAGGTGAAGAAGCAGTGCAGCAACAAGGAAAGAAAAAGAAGAAGAAGCCATATTGTTATTGTTTAGTTGTAAGATGCCACTTCTTCCAATTTAACATCCTGAAATTAATATATATTTTGGCTTTATAAACCTCCTTTGAAATTAAATGAATGGGCTATATTACACTTGTTTGACGTTCTCATATTCTCCAAACGACACTAATGGGTCTCCAAATAAGTGATGATAGTGGTCAGCATCTAATGTGGACAATTGTTTTTTCTCTATTTCTCATGCCTTTCAGCTTCAACTCTCCCCTTTAAGATTCTTTCATTTGAACCTAAACAAAATACTACTTGTTCTATGGAGCATGTGCCAAGCAATCAATCCCTTCTCATTTTTTTTCTTTGTGCTATCTTATTGGATTACTTTCTAAATCAGTACTAACCCTAACCTTGCCTCTCAAACTTTTATTTTTTCCCAACCCTCTTAATGCATTAGCAAATTAAAGCCACAGCTATGCGATCCCACCTTCTTTTGGAAATACTAGATCTCTCAAGAAGCTTTCATTAGCACTAAATAAGCTGGAGGAAGGTATCCCTGACGGCATAGATGGAATGGCATGTTAGATTTTCTTTGGAGTCAGTTGTAGATTTTACTCTCAACATATTATGGTTATGATGGCAATATGTTGTTTGGTTTGATGTGTTTTCAACTCACAAGATATCAGCCTGTTAATTTGGAATCTTGAGTAATTTACTTTGAGAATATCACTTCCACTGGTTTTAAGTTATTTATCATAAATTGTGGTTTCTAGCAATATATATACATAAATGGTAAATATTGTGATTTCACTTGTTGATTGTATATGCACGTTATTCACATGTATAAGATAAATATAGTTACATTGAGTGTTTTGGCCTTAATAAACAGTTTAGTAGTATTCAAAATTGTTGTCGGCCAACCACAGTTATTGGAGAAATTCTTCATACCTAGAGACTTTTTCTTGTTTTGGCACATTTTATTTATCTTTTTATGTTTCTCTTAAAAAGGTGATGATTTCTCATGTAATGATCAACAAGATGATAATTCTTCTTATCATTTGGTTCATTCCATAGATTTTTTAAAAACGTTTTACTCAATCCTCTACACCAAGGAGACCCATACAGTGCATAGAGAGATAATACACCAGAAAGTTTATCAACACACTCCAGAACAATGCCACCTTACCTCCCTTGGAGAGGCACCTTTTTTCCCAACTTGCCAACTTTTTCTCTACTCCATCAATGACTAGATTGCGTATCCCTTTTGGTGGTTGTTTGGATATTGAACCTTAGAGAGTTGAACAAGTAAGATTTTACACAGCAACCTTGATCTCTTATACTGCTCCAAGATTGATTGTCACTACCAAACATATTGACTTCTGTAATTTAACAATTAATCCAAAAGATGATGAAATATCATAGTTTGAGAAATGATGGATTATAATACTCTTTTGGGGTCCAATAATGGAAGGAAATCATAAAGATTTTGAATGTAAGATCTATGTATAGTGTAATTAATAATATGGATGCCCAAAAGATCTGATCTTGTGTTCAAGCCTTAGTGTAAAATCAACTTGAAGCAAGATACATAGCACCTGCTCTTAGGAACTACAAGATTTAAAGGTTAATGGGAATTTAAGTCCTACATTCAAAAGATGGAACAATAAATAATGGTTGATGTTGAATGGAAGATCAGTTTTTTTTTTTTTTTATCTTTTAATTGTTTAGGTTTGCAAAGGATCCTAGTGACTTGTATAGTATAGTTGTTTCTCTGCTAAATCAACCATCTTTGCATCCTTCCTTTTTTTGTTTAGTTTCCCCTTCCAGAATGCTAGAAATAGATATGTTAGGATAAAAAAAGATATAAAAAAAACAAGAAAGGAAGAACAAAAAAGAAAAAATGAAGAGGGTTGATCTTTTTCTGAACCACATTCTCTGTGGGATGGAACCATTTTGTTATCCTTCAATTGTTTATCTAATGATGGAACTCCCTGAAGATCAA
>JAOXJP010230081.1:0-10846 GCA_025762735.1 Platanus orientalis
ATATCTTAGTCATGTCTGTAATCATCAAGTGTTGGTTTCTGAGAAGGAAGACGAGCTCCATCACTTGAAGCCAAGGACAATCCATTCCCAAAAGTTGTCAAGGTCTGAAAAGCTTGAAGACTTAACGCATTAAAGCTCAAAAAAGGTTTGTGAAGGTATTTAACGTGTTATACATAGGTTAAAGAACTTAAAATACCTTTACATAATCACATGGACCAATGAATGCCACCTACATAGGTTCCCAAAGTGAGTAGGAGTAGGATTTTGGCAAAATGGCACAAAAATAGGGGAATCAAATCGATCCGGAGAGTGTCAGATCAATCCGCACTTAGAGGATCGATCCGTTGCTTACCAAATCTATCTGGTAAAGCTTAGGTGTCTTAGACTGAGACACCGGATCAATCTAGGTATACCGGATCGATTCGAGCAGATCGATCTGACATCACAAAAATTCAAAAAAATATATAGATCTACGTCTGCGATTTTTTGATTGTTGGGAAAGATGCCAAATTAAAGGTGTACGACAGTACTCATCCTCTATAAGTATGATGGAAGCTCAAATGAGCTCTCTAACACATAAAGAACAAAAGAGATTACATACAAAGAAAAGAGAATAGCTCTTTGTGAAAGAGCAAGGCATCCTACACCTCCCAACAGCCAAAGGCTCATATGTAAGTGCATCTATTGATATCAAGAGCCTTAAAGTACTTCCCTAGCACTCTACTTGAAGAACAAGAAAAGGAAAGCAAGGAGAAGGGTTTACTCTCAAGTAAACCCTTGTGAAAAGCTTCAAGAAGCTAAAGGCTCTCTTAGAAGCTTGGTGGAATAGATAGGCAAACAAGCTCAACAAATGAGTAACCACCTAGAAGTGCATCAAGCAATACATCAACCTCTTAAGGTAATTTGTATTGATTATTATTTAGTTTGAGACCAACACCTGCCGAAGACACCAGGTATAGACCACACCCACCGGAGACACCGGGTATAGACCTTAGCACTACCGCCGGAGACACTGGTAGTGTAGACAAATACCTGTCAGAGACACCGGGTATAGATCTATCCTACCAGAGACACTGGGGGTAATGCCTGCTATGCAAGTAGAATAGGTTTTGTAATTTTAACCTTGATTGTATTGTAATTCAATCTAAATAAAATTTAGTAGCTCAATTGAGAGCTTTGAAAGTGGATGTAGGCCCGAATGCCGAACCACTATAAATATTGTGTTGGGAGCTTCCATGTGGTGTGAATTGTCTTGTCTCTCTATGTGTATTTACATGGCATGTTTATTATTTCATATCTTTCATATTTGTAATTAAGTAAAATCTTAAAGTAATTGAAAGATAAAAAATTATCATTGCATTGCACTTGTAGTTACAATAATTGAAACATAGTTGTAAGTGCATTTAAATTTCCAAGTATCATAACGAGCATCTTGAATTGGAATTTTAATTGGGGGTAAGTTAAAAATAATTTTTATATATCCTATTCACCGCCCCTCTAGGATAGAAACTGGACTTTCATAGTTAACTAACTCAGTCATGTAATTAATTTTTGCAAGTCCATTTATCAACTTTAGCTATTTTTACTACATTTTATTCTTCAAAGTATAGCATGCTGTTCAAAATCTGTACTTAAGTAATTGATCATATTGTTTGTGATATAACTCTTTATAAAAAATGAATTTGAATCTAAAATTTTAACTGGAGACTCATGATTAACTCCTTAACTTCCCTGTGAAATTTGGGACCCATCTCATTTCTGGATCTTGAGATATGAGCCCCACAACCTGGACTTCACTAAAAAATCTGTGCTGAATGCACAATGTTTCCTCTTTTTGGAAAATCTCAAAAGTGGGCCCCACCCCTTTTCTAGAGGCTGGGAATTTTTTCAAACCCTTCTGAGGATATCACCTATCCCTAAAAAAAATCCAAGGTTAGTGGACCCCAAGAAGTGGCCCAAAAACCCAGAAATAGGCTGTTGTTTCTCTGAGAAACAAATAATACGCCTACCAAGCTTTCAGGCACACCAAACCAGAAAAATTCCTAAATTGTCCCTAACCCCACAGTGAATCATGGATGGTCCTTTTATCCGTAAAAAGACCTCAACACAAAATCCCAACCTCCTGACACATCAATGGGACCAAAAAAGTCCCAATTTAGGCAATATGTCTGTTCTCTCATTCTGTGAGATATCAGGTGTGTATGCATTTCAGGCGTACCAAAACAGAAAAACCCCAAAATTGCCCTTAAACCCACATTGGCCCCTGGATGGTCCCCTAACCCCAAAAAAGACTTCAATATAAAGCCTCAGCCACTTAATACACCAATAGGACAAAAAAATCCAATTTAGGCAGTATGCCTGATCTTTCATTCTATGAGAGATCAGGCGTATATGGAGTTCAGGTGTACCCTGATTATTTCAGGAGTACCTAACCAAAAAGCTTCAAATGGTATCCCCTAGTGTCTGAACACTCACAACAACAAAAAAAAACCCATAAAACTACAAAGATATGACCTCTATGTAAATTCCAATATCTGGAATTAACAATAGGAGTTAAGTAGGGCCCAATTGAAGCCATACGCCTGAACTCTCACTCTATGAGAGATTAGGCATACTAAAGATCAAGCGTATGCCTGTAAGATCAGGCATAGTGACATAAAACCTCCTAAAATTCTTCTTTTCATTCACTATTTAATAAACATAAAACAAAAATGGTTAAGTTAGAGGAGCCACCCTAAAAAGGTGGGTGATTAGGGTGCCTAACACCTTCCCCAATCCAACCAAACAGCTTACCCAGATCTTGGAAAACCATACCAATAAAGAGAGTCAACCCTAGGCCCGAGTACCTAGCTCGAGCCCCTAAAGAGGCACGAATCCTCTTTTCCCCTGAAAAGGAGGTAAGCGTCCAACCTCGCCTGTAAAAAACCTGAGTTGGTGGTGACTCTGAAAGTCACTCAGACCAGGCTTCGGTTCTCCTCGAAGTGGGGGTGAAAGCAGACCCCTCCCCGAGTCTTTCCGCAATGCCCACAATTTGGTTCATCAAAGTCCACCTCATATATAGGTCCGGTGTCCCTGATCGCATAATTACAAATAATGGCTAACCGTTCGTGAGTTCATCCCTGTACCGACTCATGGCAAAATACAACATCAACCTGGAGCATTCTTCATGATACTACCCTTAAGCTAATGGTCTAACGGAAGCTTTCAACAAAACCTTTTGCAAGATCATCAAGAAATGGTGGCTAGACATAAAAAAGACTGGCATGAGCACCTACCAGAGGCACTTTAGGCATATTATACCACCTTTCGTACACCTACACAAGCAACCCCATATTTCCTGGTGTTTTGCGTAGAAGCAGTTCTTCTAGTTGAAATCCAGGTTCCATCTTTAAGGGTTGCAATACAGGATGGCTTAACAGAAGTGGAGGCTGCCAATATTTGCCTTTCAGAACTCGAAACCCTTGATGAATCCAGGCTTGTCGCACAACAACAGCTAGAATTATACCAAGTCCCCATGACAAGAGCTTATAACAAAAAAGTTAAGCTTCGCTCTTTCACCAAGGGTGAGCTCGTCCTTCTTACGAGGTCACCACTCGATCCCACAAGAAGAAAAGAGGGTAAATTTGCTTTTAAATGGGACGGTCCTTATGTCGTTGAAAAAGCCTATTCTAACGACTCATATTTGCTTCGTGATGTGGAGGGCAACCAAATCCTCCCAATCACTAATGTCAGATTCTTGAAGAGATATTACCCTTAGAACAACCCATAATGGTCTTGAAGGAACTATGTTAGTTTTATCCTGTCATATACAGGTATGTAGGCAGTATGGGTCCTATCTCCCTTAGATGCAACCACATCTCCTTAAAAAAAATCACTGTCGATCTCATTAAAAACCAGTAATGGTAACGGGATGCAAAAAGTAGGCAACCCCCGGTCTTAGGTTAAGGGATCCTAAGGCAAAAAAGGGAAACATATGCATTAAGCGTGATGGAAAGGGCTTAGCGAAAACCTGTATGGGCACCACAAGTAACAATTCATTCACGGCAAGATCAAATTCTCGCTGATCACATTGAAAACCAGCAATGGCAATGCAATACAAAAATTAAGCGAACCCCAATCCTAATGGGCAACCATTAGGGGGAAAAGGGAAAAAATACCCAAAATCCCATAATCAAACTATGACCGGGCTTGATCCTATTCCAGGGTACATAGATAGCCTGTCATAACAAGACAGGCGTAGCCCCATCATCTCCCACTCCACATTCTCTCTTTGAGAACTATATCATTTTGTTTTATAACTACATGATACATTTCTCAAAAGGGGGAGGAAAAATTTAATATTCAAAAATTTGGAAGGCACATAAATTGACATAAATTTTGACAAAACTAAAGGCACATAGATATGGATGAAAATTTTTAAAAAAATTAATATAAAAGGCTGCTACAACAAAGGGAATTCTGTCCTACCCCTACACTACACTCTCAGTCTCTTGCTGAGTCCAGGATACTGAAACCTAGGAGTTTGATGCGCAACAAAGGCAACCTTTCTTCACCTCTAGAGCGTCATTCACCGCATTGACATCCGACTATGTTGCGTTTAGGTTATAAATAGTCTCTCTGGAGACTCCATTGCACTAGTCGATCTCTTGGGTCATTAACTCGCCCTTGCAACGCTCCACCATATAAATGGTCTGACGAATAAAATTTCCCACATGATCAATGAACCTCTTGTGAGATTTCAGGTGATTCATAACTCTATTGAAGCATTCCTTCAACGCCTCCATCTATGCCATCAACTCGTCGGCATCACTCACTAGTGGCCCGATCTTGCCTAAAACCCGGGTTTGTTGGGCAATTAAGTCCGCTATTTTGATTTCTTCCTCCTGAAGGCACAGGCAAACATCATGCTCCAACCCTTTTAAAACCTTCATGCCCTTTGCCTTGCAAAGTTCAAATAAATCATCAAGGAGACACATCACCGTGCCCCTAAACTCGGAATTGTATACATAGGCCTCTATGCGGTCCAACGTGTCTATGATTTCTTAATGGACGAAAGAAACATCCGCCTCTTCAATAAATAGGCCAACCAAATGCCTAATCAGCGTATCACACTCTTGGCAAGCCTCATTGATTCATGCCTCCATTTCTTCAACTGTGGACATCCTTATTACATCTACAAAAAAAATTAGTAGCGTCAGACCATGAGAACCAAAAAGACTGAGCATAGAATGAACAAGGGATTTAAGGCATACCGTGGTCAGATAAAAGCTCGGCACCCTCCCTCTCAATCAAGGTAGACCCATCTTGCTTCACACTTAATCCAGATTGTTCTCCAACTTTGAGAACACTAGTGACTTTTCTCTTGGGAGCCATGTTTATGACACAAGAATAAAGAATGCATATAAAAGCCAAAGGAATGAGAAAGGTAGTGGACACAACCCTTTTATTTATAAACATGAACGGCTGCAACCTTTCAGAAAGGGTAACCTTGAAAAGAAAACAACTACAATGAATCCGCCCCATTACGCCTATCCAAACTCAACCAGCGTCGCTTAAGCACCCTTTACAAGGTGACCGTTTAGTGACAACATTGGAGGATGCCCCTTGCGTTGCCTCAGGGATACACTGTCACAACATCTCCTGTAAAGGCAAGATATCTAATTTACACCGAAAAGAGCACACATGAGTGCCCTTTCAGCTCTCGACTCTTATAAAGTCAACCATGATCAGCTTTTGTAAAGCACCAAACATCAATTGAATCTAACCCTTATAAAGTTAGTCCACTTCAACCTGTATGATGTCAATTACACGTGGCTCTCATAATGGCCACCACATCTACATATTTGATTTTCATAATGTCAACCATACTCGACTCCCATAATGTTAGCTACATATCAACTTTCATAAAGTCAGCTATATTCTGCTTTCATGATGTCAACCATATACGACTATTATATGTTTGTTACCTTCGACTCTTGTAATGTCAGTCACATTCAACTCTTATAAAGTCAATCCTACTTGACTCTCACAATGTTGAATAAAGAAAATAAAAAAAGGAAGAAGGGAATGACAAGGAAAAGACAAGACAATAAAGGACAAAGTTCTATTTTTTCCTTCATTAACAAAAAGTTCTTACATCCTCCTCTAGTATATCATTTTGGGAAGGCAGAAAGGAGACTTTTACATAAATTCTCTTCTATGGTCAGGGAGGACTGAATTTGATCACCTCGCCTGATGAACTCTTCACGAAGCCTATTTATGGTAGAAGAAACTAAATAAATCCTCGACTCAAAAGCACTCCCTTCTATAGCTTTTGCCTACCGGGTTGTTGTGAGACTTGCAATTCGAGCTTGCATCCTCATCAGTTCCTCTTGGGCACTAGCTAAGTTATCAATGTTGGTCACTGAATCGCAGACTTGGTCTAGTTTCCCCATCCAGGTCTTCCTCTCAGCCTCTACACTAAGACAATCTTATAAGAATGCCTGATGGCACTGCTAAGATTGTCTGATGGCACTAGCAGTGCTCACTATCTTGTCTGCATAAGTAAATGAGAAGTGTTAGAAAGGGTGTATGAGAATGTATCTTACAACAAGGAGAAAAGCTTACCATGACCCATGAGAGGAATCTCTATAGAATCCTATCTCACAGGGAGCACCTCCTCAATAGCTGGGTTGAAGACAAAAGAGGAATTCAGCATATGAGAACATATAAATGAATAACATGAATAATGTAGAAAGGGATGACATATATATATATATACACCTTTCTCAAAGACTGTTTCATCCTAAGGATGACCCTTGTCTACTACCATTGATTCAAGAGAATTCAAGTCACCTGTTAGCTCTTCTTGGATCAGGTCTCCTTCCCGAGTCGCCTCTGTGATTGGTTCTTTGTTAACTACGATGTCACCCTCCTCAACGAGTAAAGTGGATGAAGCAACAAGGGCATCATTAGTGGATGCGACCGTAGTCTCATTACCTTTATCGATAACCTTATCTTGGGGGGTCATTCACCTTAGGAGGGTCATGCATGTCAGACATCCTTGCATCAACGGAGTCAGAAAGATCATCCATAATAAGAACTTCTTCATCGGCATCTTGGGTTTTCTGACCACTCGCCTCAGTGGAGGTTGTAAATGACTCATCAAGATCCTCGCCAATGTTCTCTGACTCATTAGCTAGTAGATTTCCTTCCCTAGAGCCATCAATCCACCTTTGGTCACCTTTCTCAGAGTCCTCATAATCTACTAGGTCCTCCATCTCAGATGTGACCACGTCCTATAGGTTGTCAGAGGAAACCTGAAGGCCCATAATCCCCTTAGAGTCTTACGAGGAATTCATATTTGTTTCCTCAAAATCCATGCCCAAAACTGATTCGACCAGGTCTTGTTGTTCCTTAAGAGTAATGATAGGACGGGCCTTATCCGCTTGGTCGGTCACGAAATCTGGTCTTAGGACACGATGCTCCCCTGTTTTGGTCACTTGAGGATGGCTCTCAACAACGGGTGGTCTTTGCACTTCAAAAGATGTAGGCTCCACTAGCTCTTCTGTGAAAACCTATTGGCAAATGACCATGATAATAAAGGAATTCAAAATAGCAAAGAGAGATATATTAAAGTCACAAGTATACTTGGACACGCTTTCTAGAAGGTGTTGGTGAAGGAGGATTCTATGGCTCTTGCTCGAAAGATGCGCAAGAAGATCCACCAACTTCACAAACACTTGAAGAAGCCCCTTCCCCAGCAACATTTAAGGGCTCATCGTCTTCAATTACACCTTTCCCTTTAAAAGGGACATAGGGTTCTTGTCTAGCTGTCTCACACGATGCAATTAAGGCTTGCTAGACCTGAGCTGCAGCTTCTTCTTCATTGCTAGGTTCACCACTAAAATGAGCAAGCTAATAGGTGGCAAGGGAACACTCGACTGTGAAATGAAAGGCCTCATCTTCCGCCAAGCACTTCTCTACAGTCCCATGGGCAGACTCAGATGTTATGAAGGCTAGACTCCTTCCTGTGGTCTTCCAAGTCATACCCGTTCATGGTGATCACCAATTCATGCACAATCGCCCCATGCTACCATAAGACCTCCAACTCTCTTTGAATCATGCTGCAAACTCTAAATAACTGGTGATGGGAGGCATAATGTTGAATACCTGACAGCCCTCTTAGTTTTCTAGGCTCTTCGAGCCTAGCTGGAGCAGTATCTCGGTCTACATGACTCTCTAATGCAACCCTTCTCTTAGAAGAAATACAAGAGGGACAGTTGAAAGGCTACACTAGGCCTTGCTCCTGCTTTACTAGCAAAATATTGGCTAATTTCCTTTGCTCCTTGGGAGTTCTGCCCCCTGATATAAACTCTTTAATAGAGGGGACTTCGCGTTGTTCTACCCCTATTGTTGTATGTCGGGGCTCTTCAATGGGATAACCCCCAATATCTTCAAAATCATATTCATGGATGGGAGGCATCCATTCAGGCTCCCTCGCTCAGTCAGGAGATGGGATGTGTTGGGGTTTCCTCCGATGAGATTTACTTCTTACACTCCTTTTTCTCTTCGGTTTAGTTGGTTTCTCTTCTTCTTCTTCAGTGGCTGAGGGAGATAGTGGAATTGGCTCTGTATCTTCTTGTTGGCCCCTCGATTGTTTATTGGATCCGTTAAGCCATTAGAAGGCTAATGTTTTCTTTGCTAAGGCCTTATTCTGGTACTTGTTGTTAGCCATTATTACGGTACCTTGATCGTCATAAAAAATAATGCGAGAATTTTTTCCGTCCTCATTATATCTTATAACAGAAAATAATGAGTTATACCACCACTTGGCATAACGGTAATCAAATTGAAGGTTATCTTGTTTAGCCATCTCTTCAGGTATGACCACTTGGTTGCCTGTGCCTGACCTCATAAAGAACAGATAGGCATCTTGAATCCTCTCTAGGGTGGTTGTTTTACCCATTATTTTTATGCGGGTAAGAAGAGAGACAAGTCCTTGAAAACAGGAGAACTGACAAGCGAACCTGTGAGGGTTGTATGCCTTGATATGAAAATGGTTGTCCCTTCTCTAGGCTAGTTCACCACTCCTAAGAGAGCAAAAGTATGTTCAAGCTTCCCCTGATAATGACCCGTCATCTACTAAAGTCTGATTGACAAATAAGTGATTTGGAATGAGGATGAGCTTCTGAGTGAAACAAAACAATGCAGCAGGGCATAACACCATCTCCGCTCATTGATTCTTGTGGGTATTAATATACGTAATGTTGCAAAGATTCTTTTCTCCTCTCTAATAAATGGAAGGGAAATAGAGCCCCAACCATGCATAGAAGTATTGAAGGGGAAGATACACAAACTTCTCCCTAATTTGGCCTTCTTGGAGACCAGCCTCCATAATGTCTCACAAGCCGCTATATAAGTAAAAAAGACTAGGGACTGCTAGGTTCATGCGAATCCCATTAGTGAGATTAGCAGCAGCAATGAATACACTAGGACGAATACACTCACCTATGTAGCTCAGGAGAGCCTACCCACTCAAAAAAACTACATATATCACAGTTAGGAATGTAGGGCCATCAAGGTCGATGCTTCATCGAACGTTGCTCTTGATCCATCGTAAAGGTTTACCCCTAGTAGTCATGCTTGAAGGACCCAGGCAAATGACTTACACTAATGAATTCTGATAATGAGATCCCCAGCTCACCATATTGACATAAAAAAGTGTTGGTGTCAGAGCACCACCTTGAGATTTCTTCTGCTACCATTGTGTGATGTTTATTGAAGCCACCAATAGAACCATGTAATGCCTCAACTACCTCGACAACATCTATCTTTGTGTGATAATTATCAACGCAATGCTCGATGAGAGTTTCCCATCTCCTTCCTCCGACTCAAAAAGAAGAAGATCTTATATAGAGTCGACCAACCCATGCCGCTTCTCCCAAGCGAATCTTTCAAATTATACTTCTAAAATCACTGGTGGTTGAGTCTTTAAGAGTCTCCCCTTCCTTAATGGAGGGAAGTAGTGTGTCGCAGACAAAAAAGTCTTGGCGAGCTTGATTATCTAGGTGACACCAACCTTTGTAAACATGCCTGATGTAGTCAAGAGGACTTGGTGCATGACCCGTTATCGGGTCAAGGAATTCTAGATCAAAAAGGCTCCGGCTACAGGCCTATTCATGAGTTTGAAGAATTGGAGAAAGAAAGCTTTCACGACACTCATGGTTGTATAAAAGTTGTCTCTTGGGAGCCATTACTCTGTAAAGAAATAAAAAATGAAAATTAGAAATTAAATAAAGAATGCACAAATATTAGTGTGAATGAGCATTTTCGTGCATGAATAAGACATAAGATTCACATTCACACAAAGTTATATGGATATTGTGGCACACTTTTGCATGAATGAAATGGGAATCATACATTTGCGCTCAACATCTCGATGACCAAGGAGAGTGCGAATGAGAGGCACCTTAACCCCCAAGTGAACACAAGAAGACCATTTTGTAACCACTCAAGCCAGCCCAAAGGCAGCGAATGGTTTCCAAAAACTCCAATCATTGCCTAAGACGAAGACTGGACTTCCTAAATGGATTTTGCAGCCTAAAGACTCCAAATCTCTATGAAAACATACTAAAATTATGCCAAAATGCTCCCTTTAGCAATCTAAGACTGCCTAACCGAATGAATGAAAGGTTTGAAGCCTTACAACTCATTAAGGGAAAGCAAGGGGTCTTTGAGTGCTTGAAACCAAGAAAACTCAGAAAGTTTCACCGATGAGGGCCCTAATGAAAGGAAGTTTACCGTTCTTGAATAAAGAAATTAGTAAAATTCATTTAAACAACCACATATCTACATATGCTTTCCC
>JAOXJP010230082.1:0-24823 GCA_025762735.1 Platanus orientalis
TGTTGCCCCCCCTTCAATGTACTTTTGCCCCCCTTCAATGAAAAGACTGATACTTTTTGACTATTTTTTTTTCTTGTCCCCCCTTGTGAGAAAATCGTGGCTTCGCCCCTGATGTGATCCTATACCTTTTTGACAAGCAAAGATCCATTCTCCTCAACTTTCCGATGAGCCTAAAGGACCCTCTCCTTGAGGTTTTCTATAAAGGTACTCCAATCATCTTCTCTTGGAACCCACGCGCCAACAACCTCAACTATTAAGCAGGGGTTGCTAGTGTGTGGTTGGGTCATCTGGTCTGCTTTGAGAAACGTAATTGTACAAGTGGATTCTCTTGGAAAGACTAAGGTTACCTTGTAGGAAAATAGTTTTAGTATAATAGATGAATATTATATTTCCATATGTTTTTTATTAAGGCTATATAATTGTGTTTTTGAAGTCAGTGAAGAAGTTTTAATTTTGCCTTGCAACTTATGATTAGTTATGCAGACATAAATGTTGCGTTTCACATGGATAGAGGATTTGTAGGAAACTTGCAAAATATAGAAATGTCGGCTTAGCCACACGTAAATACATACATTTATCACACACATGCATGTGCACACACGCACACATGGGTGCACCATGGTTTCAAATGTCTAGAAACGTCTTATATGTCTCCTGACATATGGCCATGTGGACTAGGAACAACACGAAGCATTAACTATATTATGAAACATCAATTTTTAATCAACATGATATACAACGTTGACATGTCGAGTGAATATTCCCCCTTTGCAGTGAATTATTGCTAATGTCAACATTGTGTTGAAATGCTCAAAAAGCATATGAAAACTGATAAATTCCAAGGGAAATAAAAGGAGGAAGGAGAGGAAGAAAGAAGAAGAGAAAGATTATCTACTTGTTCCCTTATGTTTATCCAGGTAGATTATAATCTATTTGTCAATCATTATGTGTCAAAATTCTAATGAATGCATTTGTATTTATTAAAATATTATAATACAAGTGTATTATGTATTAAAATAATCTATGATTCCTAAATCTTGATTAATCTATTTGTTTCCTTGTGTTTATGCAGTTAGATTAGAATATATTTCCTAAGTTTCCACAAATTTTTCAATATAACTTTTTCTGAAATTTCCAACATTTTTGACATATGTCTTATTTTGGTCCAATTGACATTTTCATTGACACTAACATTTTGAACCTTGGGATGCACAATATCGGGGCTTACATTATAAACAATACATGTCATGCGCCCTTATGAATTTTATAAGTTATCAAATTATAAAACAAGAAGAAATATTATGGGCAAGGTTCAAAATGTCGATCAGGCCAAAATAAGACTATATCAAAAATGTCGAAAAGAAATATTGTAAAAATTGTGAAAAATTTAATTGTAAATTGCACATCCTCATTTTAAGAAGCAAATGTAAATAGAGACATTTTATGACTATTTTTTGTTTGACATTTGTTGACACCCTTGTAATCTATCAAGGAGCTATTTACACAATGATTAGCAAAACTATTGGCTAATGGTCAAGGGCTGGGTGTGTGCATGGGCTGGATAAGTAGTGAACTAGTGATCGATGCTCAAAACCTAGAAAATTCGACTTGACATGGAAGTTAGTCCATCAAGTTGCACTTTGAGATTCGATGTTGCTCGAGGAAAATGAATGTATTTATTAGATGTACAGTTAAAAATGTTAGACATAATGAAAAATAAAGTATAAATAAGGATAAGTTGCATGGTTTAGGGGGACTATATGAATAAGAAAAAAGAAGACTATAACTAACATCTTAAAACCAGGGTTTTGGCTTTCCAATGAAGAAGAAAAATTAGAGACATTGGGAACAAGAAACAGGAAAAGAAAATAGAGAAAATAATTCAGATCAAGATTGTTAAAGGTTGATTGCCTTGTTTATACTTGTAAAAAAATTAAAAGAAGAAAGAAAAGAAATAGGGAAATAAAAAGGAAAACTAAAAAAGGTGGTAGTGTATTGGAAGGAAAATGAGTGGAGAAAAAAATGAACTCAAATGATGACCTTGAAATGTAGGGCGGTTGGTAGTGATTAACTAATTATCATAGGTTGGTACTTCATTGTGAGGTGTTGGAAAGTTCAGTTGGATAAGCTCGAACAAAAATTCATTTTGTCAATGTGGAGAAGCAGACTTTTTTCTTTTAAGTGTTTATAGTTGGCGATTATCCTACAAGTAATCCAAGGAGAATGGAAGAGGAAGAAGAAGAAGAAAAGAGATAGTGATTTGAGAGAAATCATGTTGGTTGCTATTTCCACACTCTAACAATATTATTTATATATGTTCTGATGATATATCGTATATAATACGCATCCGGTATTTATATGATACATGTACTAACAATTTGGACACTTATACCTCATATACGTCTACACTCCCCTCAAGCTGGAGAATAGATATCTCTCATTCCCATCTTGCTTACAACATCATGAAATCGAATACCATTAACCCCCTTTGTAAGAACATTAGCCAGTTGATCTCCAGTCTTCACAAAAGGAGTATAAATCCAACCCCATTGCAATTTCTCCTTGACGAAGATGATCTACTTCAATGTGTTTCGTTTGTCCGATCATGCTGAATTGGGTTATGTGCTATCATTATAGTTGCTTTATTGTCATACTCATTTAGTAACCATTTAAGTGACAAGAACTCACACACACCATGAGCCATGGATCTGAATTTTGCATCAGCACTGGATCTAGCAACAACCGCCTGTTTCTTACTTCTCAAAGGAACCAGATTTCCACCTACAAATGTACAAGAACCCAGGTAGATCTTCTGTTCATAATAAATCCTTCCAATCTGCATTAGTATAGGCTTCAACTCCATTATGTCCATGAGAAGAATAAAGTACTCATTTATCTGGACAACGTTTGAGGTAGGTGTTCATATGAGCTAGTGTGGTGCATGCATAAATTGACTAACGACATTGACGACAGTAGCAATGTCAGGCCTAGTTAATGATAAATATATGAGATGCCCCACTAGACTTTGATATTTCCCTGCATCAATTAAATGATCATCTAGATTTTCCTTGAGCCTATGATTTGGATCAATAGGAACCATAGCCGGCTTGCATCCAAGCATCCCTGTCGCCTTTAAGAGATTAAGTACATACTTTCATTGGGACAAGAAAATGTCATTCTTTGACCTAGCAATCTCTATACCCAAGAAATATCTGAGCTGTCCCAAATATTTAATTTCGAACTCCTTTACCAGCTTTGCCTTCAACTTCATCTGTAATTCATCATTCCCGTAACCGCTATGTCATCATCATAAACAATCAAAACTGTAAGTTTTTTTCGCCCCTGCTTCACAAATAAAATGTGGTCACTCTGACATTGAGTATACCCATTCTTCAGCAAAGCCATTTTGAACTGCTCAAACCAAGCCCTGGGAGACTACTTTAAGTAATACAAAGCCTTATTTAACCTGCATACATTTCCTTTGCCTCCGAAAGCTAGAACCCAAGAGGAAGCTACATGTATACTTCTTCGAGATCCCCATTTAAGAAGGTATTCTTTACATCAAACTGGTATAACGGCTAGTGTTGTGTAGTGGCAAGGGAGATAAGTGCTTTGATTGAGTTTATTTTTGCAATTGGCCCAAATATCTCCTGATAATCAATCCCATATAACTAGGTATACCCTTTTGTAACAAGTTTGGCCTATCTCTCCATTGTACCATCTATTTTAGTCTTCATCGTGAACACCCACTTGCATCCAATAGGTTCTTTACCTAGAGGAAGGTTGATTATTTCCCATGTATGATATTTTTTCAATTGCTCTTATCTCTATTTCTATGGCAACCTTCCACTGAGTGTGATAACACCTATGACACATTTCGAGGTATTAAAAATGAAGATGAGGTAGAAGAGAAACTACGAAAAGATGGAGATAAATTACGTAAGGAGACAAAAGTTAGAAATAGGATGTTGGGTACAAGACCTAACACCCTTACGGATACCAATAGGAACATTCATTATCATTAGGAGAAGGGTCTGATGGAGAAACACTAGAGGAAGGAATGATACCTGTTTCAGGGATAGGATCCAAAGAAACCTCTTGACTAGGATTTTTTGATGACATTTTATCTTGATTTTATTCTTTATCTTGCTCTTTTCTTTTTCTTGAATACACTTGTAACTCCTTCTGAATACCAACATCCACCTTACTTCTCCCCTTGAACATCAACATTTTTAAGACTATAATAATCATAAAAAAAAATAAGATGGAACATGCAAAGGGGAAATATAAGACATCTCTTCTTGAACTCCAATATTCTCTTCCTAAAGAAAAATCTTCGGTGGAGAAAAAAAGGGTACCCCTTCAAATAATGTCACATCCCACGAAACCATATGCTTTTAGTACCCGAATGATAACACATGTACCATTTTGGATTCACAACATAGCCAAGGAAGATACATTTAATGGCTTTGGGATCCAATTTAGTGCGATCAGATTTGGATAAATGAACAAAACATATACACACCCAAAGGTTTTAGGTGGAAGATGAAATAAAGGAGTAGAGGGAGAGAAGTCTTAAATTGAAGTACACAGGAAGGCATGCAATTCATGAGAAAGGCTATAATAGTCTGCAATGCCTCAGATCAAAAAGTTTTGGGCATATTCATTGTGAACATGAATGCACAAGTAATTTCAAATTAATGACGGTTTTTTCTTTTTGCAATCCCATTCTGCTCGGGAGTACCTGGACACGTAGTTTGATGGATGATACCAAACTCAATGAAGAAGAAGCCAAAGCCCCCGGACAAGTATTCTCCCCCATTATCTGACCAAAAAACCCGAACTTTAGCATCAAACTAAGTACTGACTAACTGAATAAATGATTTCACACTGGGAAAAACATCACTCTTGACATTCAACAAATAGACCTAAGTAATCATCAACAAATGTCACAAAATAACAAAAACTAAATAAAGAGATAATAGGGAAAGTTTCCCACACATCAGACTGCACAATATCAAATGGAAATAAACTTCTTTTAATACCGATAGGGTAAACTAAGCGACAATGTTTTTTCAATTCACATGGTTCCCAATGGAACTTAGAACAAGAAGAAAAAGACTGAGGAAACATTTTCTGAAGTAAAGCAAAAGACATGTGGCCTAGTCTGTTATGCCACTGTAATATTTCTTCCGGACTTCTCTTGTTCAAACCTTTTGGTGCCATTGTGATTTGTTGGACTGGTGAAGCAACTATTGATGATGTATCCAACAAGTATAAGTCATCATTTGCAAACCCTTGGCTGATCGCTTTCCTCGTTTCGAAATCTTGAAACACACAATGAGATAGAAGAAAAGTGTCTCTATAATTAAGAGCCTTAGTTATATGACTGATAGATAAAAGATTAAGCGAAAAATTAGGAACATGACATATAGAAGATAATGCAATGATGCACTTGCAACAATATCACCTTTACCAGCAATAGGAGAATAAGATCCATTTGCAATACGAACCTTATCCTTTTCTGAACAGACATGATAATAGGAAAATAAAGTCGACATACTAGTCATATAATGGGAAGCTCTGGAGTCAATAACCTAGGGTTTGGACGAAGTAGAGCTAGATACATTAAGAGTAGCAATAGAGGTACTTGAATGGGCAAACGAAGAAGTGGAAGCTGCAGGAGGATTATCTAATTGGGACACAAACCGGTGAAATGCCTCAACCTCCTCACGAGATAAAATCCTGTCAGTTGTAGTGGGAATAGCAGAACCAGTAACTAGAAGCTCAGAAGGTGGTGTTGTAGTCACAAAATGTGCACTCAATCGATTATTCCCAAAGGGGCCACCTCCACAGTCGCACCCTAAATCCGGCCCAATAAATAACCTATTCGGTTCGTGCATTGAACCAGGTCCGGAAAATGATCACTATTATAATCATCACTTGGTCTTAACCCTTCATTTCATATGCATATAAGTCTCATATATATATATATTATATCTTTCTTTTCACTTCCATATTCTTAATATGCTTATTTGCATACAATATATACCTTTAATCATGTATTAAGAGCAGCAATAGATGTACTTGAATGGGCAAACGAAGAAGTGGAAGCTACAAGAGGATTATCTAATTAGAACACAAACCAGTGAAATGCCTCAACCTCCTCACAAGATAAAATCCCGTCAGATGTAGTGGGAGTAGCAGAACTAGTAACTAGAAGCTCAGAAGGTGGTGTTGTAGTCACAAAATGTGTGCTCGATCAACTGTTCCCAAAGGGGCCACCCCCACTGTTGCACCCCAAATCCGGCCCAATAAATAACTAGTTTGGTTCATACATTAAACCAGGTCTGGAAAATGATTACTATTATAATCAGATCACTTGGTCTTAACCCTTCATTTCATATGCATATAAGTCTCATATATGAGGTAGGTTTGTATCTGCTCCCCTAAAAACCACTAACCTCTACCCCTTGACAGGGGTCAGACACAAAAGTGATTTACACATTTTTTTTAAGGGGGGGGGTGCCTATCACTTTTCAACGTTAATGTGCCTGCCCCTTGACAAACAAGGGGCAATGGTTAGTGTTAGTTAAGGGGAGCGTACCCAATCCTCTATGCTCATATATATATATATATATTGTATCTTTCTTTTCACTTCCATATTCTTCATACGCTCATTTGTATACAATATATATAATTAATCATGTATTCATTTTCAATGCAGCGGATAATCACTTAACATTCATCTTGTGTCCAAATCACTATGCAACGAAATAAAAAATCAATCTAATAAGATACCACATTCTAATGAAGTGTACTAACATTAAACCATAGAGTGTCCACAATAATATCAAATGATGGGTGCCATGTCACCCGTATCAAACGATGGAACTAAACAATAACTTGTATTAAGTTGATACAAGAAAGCTCTATACAAATGTGTCCAATGTAAAATAAGACGATCGACTTGGTGCCATCCAAGGTCGCACCACTCAAACTTATTCGAGTCAACACCAATTCCCTATCTGAAAAAATGTTGTAGAAGGGTGAGTCCATGCCTCGCAAGTAATTATACAAAATATACAATACAATAAAGATGAGAGTCAAACATGGGCATAAGCACGAATGTTTATAAAACGTGCAAGTCAAAACAATGTAATGCATGAGTTCTTTAAAACATGCATTTTCTAAAAAAAATTGTATTTCAAGGCATGATTCGAAAGATTGACATTATAGTTCACTATGTTCACTTTCGCATACATTCATTCAAAACATATGCGGAGGATTTACATGCTTTTCAAATCATTATTTTAAAACACATGAGGAAGTTTATTCACTTCTCAAAACACTTCTGGAAGTCTGTTCACTTTTCAAATCACTATTCCAAAACACTTACAAAAATCCATTCACTTTTCAAAACGGTGTTCACAACACATTTAGAAGTTTTTATACTTTTCAAAAAACTGTCTAAAACAATTTCACATTTTACCTTGTGATGGGTTCCATCATTTCACTCTAATGGAGGGATCCACTTACTCTTGTTTACCCCCCAAGAGTAGGGTCAACTTCTCTTGTTTAACCCCCCAAGAGCAAGGTCCAGATCTCATGTTTAACCTCCATGAGTAGGGTCCCCTTCTCCTATTTAACCCCCAAGAGCAAGGTCTAGATCTAATATATAACTCCTATGAGTAGGGTTCACTTGATCTTGTTTAACCCCCAAAAGTATGGCCCAGACCTCATGTTTAACCCCCAAGAGCAGGGTCCACTTAGTCTTGTTTAACCCCCAAGCGCAAGGTCCACTTACTCTTGTTTAACTCCCAAGAGTAGGGTCCACTTACTCTTGTTTAATTCCCAAGAGTAGGGTCCAAAACACTTCCAAACAAAACTTATTGGATTTTCAAATAGATGCCTTTCACAACACTTCTTATGCTTTTCCAAAACTTCCCAAAATTGAACACTTTCGGTGAAGAGATTGATTCGGAATTCAAAATGAATGTAAAGCGATGCTCTTTCAAAACTAAACACTTCTCGGTAATAAAAACCAATTCGAAAGTTTTCATTTATATGTAATTCAATATCTATCCAAAACTGAACATTTCAGTGTAAAAATTGATTTGGAAAACTTAAAACATCATTTTTCGGTGTTTTTCAAAACAGAATCGTTTTATGAGACATAAAACATGTCATGATAGAGATACATTCAATGATTTCAAATCGGAAATGAAGGCAAAGAGTTCATAATCCACTGATTTGCTTGACCCATCTAAAGTTTATATTAAGAATAAATCACTTACTGAAACTGAGCCTATAATTCAAAGATTCACAACACTCTAATATGATATGGAGGCCAAATTCAATGATTATAATACTTATAAAGCAAAAGGTCTATCAATCTTCCACATATGACATCAATTAGATTATAAGAATTCCATAACAATGAGATTTATCTAAAAGCATTAATGAGAGGTTCAATTCTAACAATTCTATATCAAAGATCTTTAAGAATGAGTATAAATTTATGGCTAAACTGACTAGAACTATCACAATTGACTATAGGTCAACGATTTCACATAGATCACATTCTTTACAGATTTCTAACATAGATCAAACATGGATTTAATGATTCAATTGGAAGAAATCAATGTAATTCTTATCAATTCACTCAAATTTCGATTGTTACATTGATATTAAAGGGATTAGGTGTAAATCACATAGCAACACTGATGACATTGAAGAATTACTTTAGAAACATATAGATCTTGAAAATCAGTAAGGAATATCATGATTAGATCATATAGATATGGATTTAATCAATGTAGATCTAATAATCAAAGGGAATTCAAATGTAAATAAAGCACAAAACTGAGATTCAATGATTTATGATCATTGAAATGAGATAATGTATCAAACAAAGCAACATCACTCTCTAATAGATGAGATTCATACATTTTCACTTAAGATTATTGAAGGTAATTTATGTAAACACATGGATCTAAGAATCAAATGAGAAACATAGATTCAATGCAAAACACCTTGAAATCCTTGCAAAGAATTCTTTGAAACACATGGATCTAGGTTCCTAAGAGTGAAAACAATGTGCATATGATGCTTAATTACTTACACACTTGATTTCTTTGCTCTTCAATCTCTATGCAAAAGCTCTCAATAAATCCATTCTTCACTTCCTTCCTCTGTAATTCAAACATGGTTCCATAATCAAAAACTATAAATCTCAGAGAAAAACTATTGAAAATCCATAGATTCATCCCAAATTAAGCTAGATCTAAGATCTAGAAGCTTACCTTGCTCTCTAGAGATAGTTTTCTCCTCTTCTTTCCTAATTCTCTCTCTTTTCTCTTTTTTAGCATCTCTGTAATGTATTTTGGGTCTAAATGTGGTAATTCAGTGGTTTTGTATCGAGATCAAGGGAATCTCACGTGCAGTGAGGGAAAAATCCCAAATTTGGCACATATTTATTTTTTTCCTGGAATACGAGTTTCAAACGTTCAAATTTTTTATCGAACGCTCGAAATTATTTTCGAACATTCAAGTAGGATGCTGTTTTTTCTCGGAGTTATTCGAACGCTCAAATGAAATTTGCTGTTTTTTGCCCTTTCTTTATTTCTGTGGATCCTCTCTTGGTCTAAGTCCTTCCAAGTCCCAACACTATATTCTATCTTATTACATCTCCATTTAAGGTCTAAAACCATTCACCTACTCATTTTATTCTCACACTATCATGCTTAATTGACTTAGACACATGCCGAGTGTTACGCCCACGGCCTCTAAGATCCTTTCCCATTTGCATTAAACATAAGGCCAATTTCCTCTATGCATGACAGATCGCCTTTCATTTGTGATGTGGTATATACATCTCTTGACAATATTGGCAATCATATTTACTGCATTGTAACATTCTTCCTGATGTCTTAGCAGAAAAATCATCACAACTTAAATTTGTATTCTGCATGACGATATTAATACTATCAATCGTAACCAGGAACCATAGGCATTATAATATATACTAATTTTACCATATCAGTACATATTAAATTTTTTTTTCTAGATTTCAGTGTTTGGTTATTAGGGTAGTTATATTACATCATGCCAATCGCATGTACAATAGATTTAGCTTAGGACATGCTTATTGCAGTGTGAATTGATTTGTATTGCATAATAATGATCTCTGTATCATCAAGCCACTGAGATGGATGTTAAGAACTCACTGTTTATTTTTGGATTCAATTATGTTCACCATTTTGGACTTGATTGGCACTCCTTTGTTGCTTATCTACATGAATTTCTTTCTTTCCTTCTTTTATTTTTTGGTTCTTTGAGTGGATTTGATTGCAACTGTTTCCAAAACATGGATTTTGGGCATACAATTAGTTGTATTTTTTTTTTCCTTTCATACGTTGCTAGCCCTTCTTCCATGCAAACAGCCTCTTCTCATTTCTTATCCTGATCTGGGAAGCCATGTTCAGATCCATTTCTTTATCCATATGCATTCTCCACTTTCTTTGCTACTCTTTTGATTCATAAGATTTCCCATTGTAACTTTTTATTTTTTGGTAGATAAGGTAAGATTATATTAATGAGTTGAAAAGGGCATTCCTCACATACAAACAGAGTCACAAGTTCAGCTGGATAAGTGGCTGACTTGCAATTTACGAAGGCAAGTTATACATCAGAGTTAGGATCAACCATAATACCTGTCCCAATGATCCTGGAAATATACATGCTTGATTTCTCTTAGTCATTATATATAGGGGACCAAAAAGAGCAAGCTTTTAGCCCTGTCTATAACTGGCTGGAGTGTGCATAGCTTGTCATATAAAAATGCTATTTTCTTTCATTCTGAATGCTCTAGCAAAGTGCAAAAGGTAGTAAACTCCAGGATACAAACTTGTGGTCATGTATGTGTACGAGGGAGTGTTTCTGTCTTTCTTTATATTCCTTGTATTGTAATGGTATACTAAGTAGAGTATAAATACAATAAAGTAGAGATAACTCATACGTTTTCTCCCCAAACCTTCTCTTCCCTTTTCATTTTCTTCTTCCTCTCTTTGTCTTCACCATAAACCGTAAAACCCTAAATCCTCCTCCCATCAACTCACTTCCATACTCCAACTTGGTATCAAAGCCAACTTCATCTGAGTTAAGCACAGGAGATTCTGCTGACCTCAGCAGACTGTACAATGAACTTCAGCGGACCATATGGACAAGGGAGCAGTCAAAGGAAGGCAACTTCACCAAGTGATAGATTTATATTTCTAGAGTATTGTGGTGATTTTCCAGGATATTTTGAAGCATAAAATAATATTTATGGTGTTTATTGTACGAATCAAAATACTCAGATTTAAGAAAAAATGATTGCTGCATCCCATCAGTTGTTTTTTGTTGCTTTTGGCTGCTAAAGTTTGATTCGTTTCAATCTTAGAAACCTAATAAAATTGGCATCATGAAGATCGGAGAAGTACCAAAGAGTCATTGTGTAGTTTTCTACTTGATGTTTACTGCTCCCCCTACTTTGCCATTTTTTCGAGTTGTTTTTGGAGAACAGTGTGGTCTTGCTGTGTAGATGTTGTGAAGGCACATGTTGGTGTTGTATATGATCTGTGATGGTGGTATATTGGTTGTGTAATGTGTGTGGGTTTGTTAGGCTCTGTTTAACCCTTCTTTGCGCAAGATAGGTCTCTGTGGCGGGCCTCCTTATCAATGTGTGTGTGCACGCGCAATCTGTTGAAGGTGTTTAAGGCTGATTTCTATAAATCGGACCTAGTTGTGGTGTTTATGCTATGTTAAGTGTTGAGAAGAGCAGTGGCCTAATTCATCATGTTTGAAGTGAGTCAAAGCTCTAACGTTTTGGGTAGCTTTGGAGGAGGTTCAAGTAGTAATCATGGAGGAGGTCAAAGGTCTAATGTTTTGTCTTGAGTTTATGTTTATCAATAAAGGTTTTGTTGTTCTGTCTATTGTTAATTATTCTATTTCAGCAGTTCTCTTACTGGGTATTTTCAGAGCGTTTTCATTGTTAACTTATTTATAAATGAAGTCTAGTCTTTAATATCTCCAAAGTTGTTTAAAATCGTTGTAGTACTGGGCTCACCTGTATAAAGTTGAATGCTTCTTTTCTTTGAAGACTTTTGAATAGCATTCATTCAAAGGCATTGTCATTGATGACATATAAATTTTATGATTGTGCTCGCACTTTTAAATTCTTCTATAATTTTTTTCTGAGAATCGTTTTCTTTTTGTGATCCCTTATTGATGTGCTGTATCTATGCTTCTTTTTCACAAGTTGCAGAAACTGATGAACTCTTTTGTGGCATAGGTGAAAATTTGTAATGAGGTTGTTGACAGGGTCTATACATGCAGTGAGTACTGTAAAAATATAAAGTGGACATTACACACTGAGCTAATATTATATGGATAAGTAGCTGACCCTTGCTGGCATCCTTGATATGAGAAAATAATGGAGGCACACCCTGCTTTATCCATTCAGAGATCAGGTGCAACTCATCTTAGTAACCTGGGAGCTTCTGGTGCTATGTCAACATCTTTACCGGTTCTTCCCACCCCTATGGAAGAAAAGTATCCCAAATTGCCAGACTCCCAACAGGTCTCTTTGGAAAGGGAACTGATGACAAATCCTGTTGCCCCACGTGGAAATCCATTGGTCTCTAACAGCGGGGTTGTTGGGCACATATTTTCGTCAGCTTCAGGATTCTCCACAGATCTCCATTTCTCTTCTGTTTCATCCCATGAACAGAATTCTAGAAATGCACCCTTTATTTCTCAGTCATCAAATTACAAAACTTCTTTGCCACCAACACTATCTCCTCATTTAGGACAATTTCAGTCTAGAGCATCAGGTCATTATTCCCAAGATAACAGTGGTGTTCCCTGGTGTACAGATCCACAGCAGGGTTTTCTTGATTTTTCAGAAAATGCCCCTGCCCAGAACACTAAAATAAAAAGTAGTGGTGGCAGTGCCATGGCAACTGAGGACCATATGAGGCGAAGTGATTGGCAGGAGTGGGCAGACCAGCTTATTACTGATGATGATGCTTTAAGTCCTAACTGGAATGAGCTTCTTGTTGACACCAATGTTGTGGATTCTGAACCAAAGGTCTTTTATTTATCCAACATGCTTGAATATCAGTGGAAAATGCATTAGTTTCTTTTGTTTGGTTTGTTTTTTGTTTTTCTTTCTTTCTTTTAAGTGGAAAAACAACTTGCACCACTTACATTTGTTCTTTTTTGTCTTCGCTTTTTATTTAGACGGTATACCAGGTGCCCAATCCATCTTCGAATTTCATAGTGGATCAGCCCCAAATTCATCAGCAGCTTCCTGCTCCTTCTGGAGAACTTTGCCTGGTTGCTAGTCCCCCGTCCTCAGTAAATGGTGGCCCAACCAAGCCTCGTATGCGTTGGACACCAGAACTTCATGAGTGCTTTGTAGATGCCATTAATAAGCTCGGTGGTAGTGAAAGTGTGTAACCTCTTGGACGATATTGGACTTAATCTTATTTGGGCATGTGGGGTTGTAGGGCATCTTCTTGTATTGATTTGTGATTTTTGACCAACAGGAGCTACTCCTAAGGGTGTGCTGAAGCTCATGAAAGTTGATGGCTTGACCATCTACCATGTAAAAAGCCACCTGCAGGTTTGTAAATTACCTTTCAGTTTAAGATTTCACTGATGGACTAGGTATTCTCTTTATTTTAACTGGAGCTCCTGCTTGTTGAATTACAGAAATACAGAACAGCCAGGTACAGGCCAGACTCATCGGAAGGTAAATAATGGAAGCCTATCCTTCCTCTTAAGTGTCTTCTCATTCCATTTCTGATTATACACCTACAAAATGTTTGTGTTTTTTTCTCTTCAGCCTAGCACCATTCATCATTTGCATTTTATAATATGATCTATTACCTCTTTCCCCTCAAAAGTGTCGTGGATTAATCTTACTACTGCTAGACTTATTTCTTTGTTTATGAAAATACTCTCACTCAGAACTGTACACTTTCTAATTCTTTGTCCCCACTCTGAATTTGCCTGAGCTTCTACTAATTTGTTTACCTGTTTATTTGTTCATGAAAAGTAAAATTAAAGAAAATGACATTTATGAAAATTCATTCTGAAACTGGGTTGTGCTCTTCCTTATGAAGGAACATCAGGGAAAAAAATGACTCCTATTGAAGAAATGTCATCTCTAGACCTGAAAACGTAAGTTAATTGATTATTTATTTCTTTATTTGGAGGACTTTGCAGTACTATTGTATTTGTTTCAATGTGGCATTATATAGCTCAATATGTGGTGTTATAGCCTTTTGATTTATTTATTTATTTTGATGATTAATAAGAAGATTTAGGGTTTACAGTTGGGATTTTAAAGTAGCTTTCTTTAATGTCATTTTTAAAGAAACATGTTAACAATGAAACTGCAGTTGATGGTGGAGATAAGTTAAAAGCTAGACTTGGATTGCATTTAAAGAGAGCTCTCTTTTCTTTTCTTTTTTTTTTTTTTTGGGGGGGGGGGTGAGAAAATTTTAGATTGACGAATGAAGGGTTTTAAGTAGTGTCTTGAGGGGCTGGCCATAGTGTAGTGTTATGGTTTTTGATGTAAAGAATAATGTTTGGGGTTATTATTGTTTGGACATAGGAAGGGAATAAGGTTTAGGACACTACTTCAAAGCAAAGAAGATAGAAAGCCTGCAAAGTATATACAGAATTAAATCTAATTGATGGGATCACACCTTTCTAGTATTGCCTAGAATGGTGTCTCACCAGTCACCACCCACACAAAAAAAGGAGAAAAGTGTGACACCTCTAAAAAACAGCATTGAGCTTCACTCTTCATTCAATTTATCCAAGTAAGAGAATTAGTGGTTACATAAAATGTATATAGAGTAGGGGTGTAGCAGTGGCCTCCTAATGCTCTGGCACTTATTTAAAAAAGGGTAGCTCTCCTAGTTTCACTAAACCTAAGAGATGAGTTATAATCAAAGTCTCAAAATTATATAAAAGTTAAGAAAATAAGAATTTACAAACCCACATTGAATAGAAGAAACTAAAGAGGGGGATGCCAGTGGGGTTGACTACAACTGCATTGTTAACCTTTTTGAAGTATGTTAATTTCCGTCTTCTAACACCTTTAGGTTTTGAGAGAGTTGGTTAACTCACTATTAACATGGTTTTAGAGCAAGATTAGGTCGTGAGTTCGAATAAGCTCATGCATGTAATTATTTACCCAAGCTCTTTGTGCACAGGTGTGTACATACTGTGGACTTGGACCTAGCTCTGCTGCATTTATTGTCCAGAGCGTCCCTCTTGAGGGGGAGTATTGAAATATAATCAGTATATTAACTAATACATCTCCTAACACCTTAGGGTTTGGGGAGAGTTGGTGAATTTACTTCTTAATATGGTATTAGAGCAAGGTTAGGTTGTGTGCTTCATTGCCATCCATTATAGGGACTAGTTGGGGTTGGGGAGTTGGTTAGTTCACTATTAACATAGTATCAGAGCCAAGTCAGGTTGTGAGTTCAAATCCCATGGAAGTAAAAGTATTCTCCCAGATGTAGTACTACATGTGTGTGCATTGTGGACCTGCACCTGGTTCCCCGATAGAACAATGTTCCTCCTCGGGGGGTGTTGAAATATTTTAATTTCTGTATCGGAGAGTTGGTTAGTTCACTATTAACAAACCTAACCATGGGGTGGCTGGGCTCCAGACGTCGGGGGATTTGGGCTGGTCTTGCTGGTCACTCTACTTGTCCCATGGACCTTTTTGGCTTTGCAAATATAATCTCTAAGGTCCATAAGTTTGTTGATGCACACAGCTTTAGGCATCCCGACCCAATTTCATGGGCCTACGATTGTGCATGAAACCAAGCCTATGTTTGGGCCTCAAGATGTGCACGAGTATTAGGCTCTAGATGGCCTATCACAGGGCTGCATTCAGCCCACACCCAGACAGCCCATATGGTCGGAAGAGCCTTTTCTTAATGCTATGATGGGCCATACTAGGATCTTCAAGGATTTTAAATCTCTACATATATCCTATATTATGTAGATTTTCTTTTAGATCTATTAGACTTGAGTTGATACTAATTGTTGAGAGCTTTGTCTTTTTAGGAAAGTATATACTTTATTTTATTAAAAAAAAGTAAAGTCGATACTTTAGTTGTTGTAACATAATTGCTAGAAGTTCATATTCTAAGTAAGGTTTTAGGTTTATACCAGATTCCAAAGAGGCTGGTGTTGCTAGTGGAGGAGTCCAATATACAATGGAATAAGAGATGATGTGGAATGGGTACTGAACATTTGGCAGATTCAGACAGTTGCATACCTGATGGCTATCTGGATTGCTTACATCATGCTTTCATGTGGCTGAAAGAATCAGGGTCGTACTGAAGGGGTGTGTACAGGCACAATGTCTTAAGTTTTTATATAAACAAATTTAGGGTCTTCCCAGGAAAAATCAGATCTAGATCACCCAGACAGTCATTTAGCTTCAATCTTGCCTAGGTGATCGATCTCCCATCCATGGCAGATAGCCTAGTGCTGTGGAATGAAATGCGGAATGATGGGAAACAACTTCGAATAAATAAAGAATAACCCAAGAAATAAAATCTGGAATTTTCGGGCAAGGGGCAAATCTGTAATTTTCCAGAAAATTGGTAAAATTACAAAAATACCCCCCTTGGTGGGTGTCTGAAAATTCTGAAACTTTAGGGTTATGCAAGGCAGATATTCAGGGACCTCTAGTTAAAATTTCAATAATTTCCGAGTCCTCTTAACTTTTCTAGAAAATCCCCAAATATGCTATAGCTGAATTTTTTTTTTTTTTGAAAGGTAAGGATTTCATTTATTGAAAAAGAGAAGATCAAACAGTACAAGAGGAAGGATCACCACGATGGTGATACCAAAAGAAAACAGAAAATAAAACAAACAGGCTGAGAACCGAGTTCTAACATAGCATACTAGATAAAACTGCCCCTCCCCCAAATGACATCCCATTCCTCCACCTCAAAGGACACCCAAACCGAGGTCCATTCATTCAACATTTTGTATATATTAATAATTACCTCATGACCATTTTGAAATTTGTCATAAAAAATCTGACTATTTCTTTCCTTTCACAAACCCCAACAAATGGCCCCCGGAATGCTACACCATAAGGACATGGAAAGATCCCGTAGGCTACTTAGCTGCCAACCCATTATGAGATCCTTCCATAGCCATAGGAAAATCCAAGGGATTTGTAGTTGGGACAGGAAAAAATTCCATACATGTTGAGCAATGAATAAAGAGATGACTTACCGATTCCTCTTGTTTCATGCACAAAATACATCTATTAGCTAAGTTCCAACCTCTACTCTGAAGATGATTTTGAGTTAATATTTTATCCAGGAAGCTATTCTAGATGAAGAAATAGACTCTAGATGGTATATCAGAATTCTATATTCCTTTATGAGGAATCGATAATCTTGGGTAATTGGATAATCCCGCATAGAATGATCTCGAAGTGAAATGCCCCTTACCATTGAGATTCCACCACCACTTGTCCGGTCTATCTTGAATGGGCTGTATACTCCCCAGAGACCTCAATAGGTTGAGTAATTCGCCCAACTCCCAATCATTAGGATCCCTTCTTAACCCGGATCCCAAACATTTTGATTAGAGTCATAACAATCTACCACTAATGACTGAGGATTTAACGTCAGACGAAAGATATTCGGATATGCCTACTTGAGCGGAAGCTCCCCCACCCATACATCCTCCTAAAATCTAATGTTCCCACCCGATCTTAACTTAAAACTGATATTCTTCCAAAAGTCCCATTTACCCTCCATGATAGACCTCCAAATCCCACAACCATCTCTCCCTCAACTTCTAATTGACTCCCACATAGATTTCTCCATAAATCTAGCTACAATTACCTTACGCCACAGACTATCTCTCTCAGACCCAAATCTCCAAAGCCATTTCGCCAATAAGACTTTGTTATGAATTCGGATCTTCCTGATACCCAAGCCCCCATTAATCATTGGCTTACAACATGAGTCTTAATCTACCAAGTGATATCTATGGTGGTCTGGGTCATCATCGCAAATGAATCTTTTGAACATCATTTCCAATTTATTAGCAATAGACACTGGGATTGTGAAAAATGATAAGTAATAGTTAAGCATTGCAGCTAGGGTTGTCTTTACCAATGTCAATTGACGTCCTTTAGATAACAACGGTATTTTCCAAGATTCTAATCTAGATGCAATCCTTTCAATCACAGGCTCCCAAACTACTTTTGATTTGTAACTTACCCCCAATGGTAATCCCAAATAGGTAGAAGGTAGATGACCAATTTTACATCCCAAAATCCAAGCTAAGCTCTCAATATCAGAAATGTCCCTTACTTGAAACATTACACTCTTGGGTAAATTGATTTTCAAACCCGAGACTGCCTCAGCTCTCAATATCATAAATGTCCCCTACCTGAAACATTACACTCTTGGCTAAATTGATTTTCAAACTCGAGACTGCCTCAAAACACTGAATAATGCATCGAAGATAGCCTATTTGTCTCAAATCCCCATCACAAAATATCATCGTATCATCCACAAATTGGAGATGAGATATTGTCACCCCCTCCCTCCTCCCCACCTTAAATCCCGATATATATCCCACCTCTACTCTTTTAATCATTCTGCTTAATACCTCTGAAATCATTATGAATAAAAATGGTGATAATGGATCACCCTGTCTAAGACCTTTGGAACTTCCAAAAAACCCCACAGGACTTCCATTAATTAACACTGAAAATGAAACAAAGCGGAGGCAAAAGGAAATCCAACTCCTCCATTTTGCACCAAAGCCCATTTTCAGTAAGATGTAATCCAAGAATCCCCAATTCACATGATCATATGCCTTTTCCAAATCTAGTTTGCATGGAACCCCATTTCTCCCCGATGATATCCTATCTTCAATGCATTCATTAGCAATTAAGATCCCATCAAGGATTTGCCTTCCTTTAATAAAGGCGCCTTGGGGCGGGGAGATGATTCCTTTCAAAACCATCTTTAAGCGAGTCGTCAAAATCTTTGCTATGATCTTATACACACTACTTAGAAGGCTAATGGGTCGAAAATCTCGTAATTCCTTTGCATTCTGTTTTTTGGGGATGAGAGTGATGAACGTATTATTCAGATGTTCGTAAAATTCTTCAGAATAATAGAACTCATCTATAACTTTCATTAGATCACCTTTCAAAATATCCCAACACTTTTGGAAAAAATAAATTGTAAACCCATCCAGGCCTGGAGCTTTATCCCCTTTCATTCCCATTATTGAATTGTACATCTCTTCACTAAACGGTCTCTCAATCCAACCTCTTTCAGATACAGAAATACTATCAAAATCCATCCCATCTTGTAATGGCCTCACTTCCTGATTCTCTTTGAATAGATTCAAAAAATATTCTTCCACCTCTTTACAAATTTCCACCTTATTCAGGACCCACAGACCCATTAATCCATAATCCATGGATCTCATTTTCCTTCTTATTATGGGATTCCACTTTATGAAAAAACTTAGTGTTCCGATCCCCTTCTTTTAACCATCTCATTATCAATCTTTGCTTCCAATATCTCTCCTCTTTCACCACCATATATTGAAATTTCCTTTTGAGAGTTTCCCTACGTTCTCGCTTCAAGATGGAAAGATTACGATCTTCTTCTAGTAGATCCCACTTCTGAATTTCCTGAAGATATCTATTTCTCTCTTCTCTAAAAAGTCCCACCGACATTTTATTCCAAGCCTTCAAGCGAAATTTCAGATTTTTCAGTTTTAGAGCAAAGATTCAACTGGCATTCCCAGAGTACAAGGATTGATTCCATACTTCTTCTACCAACATCTTGAAATTTGGTTCCATAAACCAAGCTTCCTCAAATTTAAACGGATACGGGTCACCCTTTTCATTCTGACCATGTAGTAAAATTGGAAAATGATTCGAAACTGATCTTGATAATGGAATTTGAGCTCTACCCGAAAACAAATCTTCCCACCCAGAACAAAAAAGAAATCTATCCAATCTACTAAGGGAAGGATTGTCTCTAAAATTGGACCAAGTGTATTTCGCCCCTTTCAGTGGGCCATCAATCAATTTCCAACGATTGATGAAATTGTCAAATTTTCTCATCCTCTCATCCCTCAATCCATCTCCTTTTCTTTCATGAGTAAATCTCACCAAGTTGAAATCACCCCCAATACACCAAGGAAGATCCCACCTAGCCTTGATATTATCTAATTCCTCCAGAAAATCATCGACTTTCCAAACCAATATTAGACCATACACCCCTAAAAATATCCACTCATCTGGCCCATCAACCATCTTACATCTAATTGATATCGAAAATGCACCCATCTCTTTTCCAATCACCTCCACTTTATCCACATTCCACATTAATAGAATGCCTCCTGCGGCACCCCTTCCTGGTAATGCAATCCAATGATTCAAGTTTCTACCCCCTACCTCTCTCACAATCGAGTCAGACATAATCCCCAATTTTGTTTCCTGAAATACAGGAATATCTGGTTGAATACCCGCCATATTTTGACCAATTGTAATTCTTTCGTCCTTGTTACCCATTCCTCTCACATTCCATGATATGATTTTTGGATCCATAAAATTACTTGAATAATATCCCCTTTCCCCTTCTATCCCTCACCTCTCTTATAGGTCTATCTTTACGCTAATAATTAATGCTACTTTCCAATTTCTTCAGTTCTTTAAGAAGCCTTTTTCTCCCCATTGAACCTGATTCATCCTCCATTGCATTCATAAACTTACAATTTTCAATTGATTTAAATAGATTAAATATTTCCTCTTCGAATCCCTCATATGATAATCCCAAAAAGGATCCAAAATGTTCCATCTTGTGAAGTACCCATTCTGAGATATATCCTTCCCCTCTCTCCAGAACTCCCTTGACTAATAACTTTTCATATTTGTTGCTATCATAAATTGGAGTAATACATCTCGATCCCTTATCAACCTCTCTATATTCAATCTCCTTTCCAACTCCCCCCCCCCAACATCATCCACCGCAATCGGCATTACCGCCAAGTATTCATCCTCATGATTGATTCTTGCAGAATCACTAATTACCAATTGCATATCAGACTTCCCCATATCAAGTGCCACTAACCTATCATCCTGACTAGCTTCCTGGATAAAATTTAACTTGAAGAATTGCATAGAAACAGAATTGATCCTACATAACTCTGAAACATCGATAATAGAATTGTTATGAAACTTAGAAAATAAAGTATACTTACCTGTTGGTTGCACCAGACAAGATTTGGGAATCGGCTCGATCATCCTCTCCACCCTTCCAGGCATTAACGTATATGGTCAAAATTCCTTTCCCACCACGGTACCCTCTGTAAATTTTCCATCGGCTCTAGAAGGTGCCACTTTAGGTGACATCGTAAGCTGGATTGGGAAGCCTTCCTTGTTCACCACGTGAGGAATATCCAAAAGCCTCTGCGAGGTATGAAGTCGGTAGGAAACGTCTTCTCTTCGATCACATTCAAAGTGCATATGTTGAGATGGAAGATCAGTATTTGCTAGAGTCCCCGACACCTCAGAGTTCTCACATCCTACCATCGCCCTAGCAAGCTTGTCTGGTGGCCTACCCCTTGATGACTTCAGAATTGCTGTCACCCCATCATCATTCTTGATGACCTGTACATGTATACATCCCAACTCCTCACCATCCATTGATTCTTCAACTACAGAGCAGTAGGATTCTTTAGATGAAGATGTATAAACCCCACCCCTTTTTCCAAACTTGAAGTAGACCTGCCAGACCCACACCATTGTGTCAAAGTATTCGATGGTTCACCAATTGGCCCAATCATTGGAGTTTCAGCACAAATCCAATTACCAGTCTCCCCGATGTCGGTTGAACTAAGAGGAACTTTTCGATGAACCCCCTCTTGCAAGCCCTCTGTATCTTGATATGATCTACCGGAGTCGTCTGGGCCTCTGTCCTTCTTGCTTCCGATCGTCCTCTTCTCCCTTCGATTCGAGTCCACTGTTTGAGTAGATGCACCCATGGTTTTCGTTACTTCCAGAAGTCGGAGTGGAACATTTAGGTTCCTCCAAATGCTCCCAATCGAAGTTAAAGGTTCAAGACGAGATTGCCTACCTAACTGGGCTCCCCCTTTCTCATGCACAGGTTCCAGCGGTCTAATTTGAGTATTGTATCTCCCATCCGTCAATTGATTAGGTGAAAATGCCCTTTGCTCATTCGCATTAGACCCCAGGCCCAAATCATTAAAAGGGTCCGAGTGGACCAGGTTTATTATACTCGTACCGGTCCACCTAAAATGATTATGGTCCTTATCATCAAGCTCCCTACATGTCGAATTCATGAGATCCACTTTCTACATTAACGGTGAGATACATGATTCGTTCCTATGGAAATTGGACTCCAGCTGGTACTCCCTTCTATCATCCCCAGCGAACAACATCTGTCTACTTACAAGTTGAACCACTTTACTAACTTCATGATTCTTGCCAAACTTCTCCTGCACGTAACCCTTCTCAACCCCTGCGGAAGTTCTGCCTCTCCCTACTCCTAGTTCCGATACCCTACTAGAAGAGGAAGAACCACTGCCACACGCCAAACTCAAGCCATGAACCCGTACTGATTGTATTTCCTTTGGCAGTAAAAACTCTGGTTTGAAATTTGAACATACGTCCCCTCCGGCCGGCCAGCCATGATTAGACGATGAAGCATTATCAAGGTTCTGATTACTTGCCTAAATATTACTCCCCTGAGGCTGATCACACCATGCCAGGGCATTCTCCCATTTTTCTAGTTCACACATGGCCTCTTCCTCCTCGATCAATATGATAACAGGAAAAAAATTTCCATTCTTTGTGACCGAAATTACTCTTGGAATTAGCCGGATATCTCTTGCTGCCACCCTCAATCTGATCCATCTAAGTTCTTCACAATTCAAGGTGTGCTTATCCACTTTCACCAATCCACCACAGATTCGTCCAACCACCTCAAAGATTTCCGGAGTTCAAAGATTCAGTCGCATTCCCCACAATCTAATCCATCTCTCATGCATAATTCAATGTGAGAATGTCAGGGTCCATGGGTTGAAGCCAATCCATCCCTTACCAGCAAAGGAAATCTTTTTTGCACACAGATTGCCCACTTCAGCTTCCGATGAACATACCAGAATCGCACGAGAGGAACTAATAGCAATCCATGCAATTTCTTCTATCATATCCAAATCTTCACAAAGCTGCATCGCAATTTCTTCCCATGTTATCGATAGGTTAGATTGATAGAAAATTACCGATTGGGCCCATACCTCTTCACCTGCCTCATCAATTGCATATGAGATATTGATAGCCCAGTCTCTCTCATGTTGGATAACCTCAATATTAGATTTCTTCACTTCTTCATTGTGGACTTGGGGTTTATCAACCAACTTAGGGAATGAAGCCAAGTTACAAACCGGGATTTGTTCAACTTTAGGAACTTCACCACCGAATGATCGTCGCAATATGCATGCAACATTTACCTAACCTGAACACTCATTATCACCTGGTATAAAGATCCAGAATTCTTTTCCATTCCTTAGGATTTCAGAAATTTTTAAAAATTTTCCTTGAGCATTCAATCTTCCTCTGACCACAATGACCTTATTACCATCATCTTTTGAATGATATAAGTTCGAAGGGTCAGATTCACGACATGCCTCATCAATTATAGAGCAAAACCACTGTATGTGAATATCTCTTAATCTTATCGAGGCTACAAAACCCTTTCTCCTCTCGGTGATTTTCAGTACTCTTGCATTGCCAATAAATAACCTGTGAAATTCAAAAGATTTTCTCTCAATTACAATAGTTTGTTTCATCATTATGTTTAGTTCTGTTGGTGTTCCCGGATGTAAAACACTATCGATACCAGTTTGCCAGTAGCAAAATTAGGGTAACCATATTCCAACAACATCACACTAACAGCACTAGCAGCATCACTCTGGCAGCCCCAGCAGCCTCACATCTCTGTGGGTTTCCACAGAATCAAGCACCACTCTTAATAGACTTGAGCTTTCAAAGTACTGTTCTTACCTCTTAAAGTAGGCCCAAGTACCTCTATAAAAGTGCTGAAATCAGTCCAAGATAAAGCTCCAAAGTGTGAAGTTTTGACAAAAAAAAAAAAATTGCTCCAATACAAGTGCCACCTGCCCCTGTTTATGCACTTCCCTATTAACTAAGGACAAGTTTTTAGAGAGAGGAAACCTCTCTAGGTGGGTTGTCCAAGGGGTAGCAACACCCTTATGGAAGGTTTTGAACAAAGGTTAAGTGGTTAGGGAATGGTGTAAAAAAGAAATAATAAAGGTTAGGTTCAGCCTGCAGAGAAATCTAATGAAGAAGATGAAGTAAAAGCAAGATAACATCAAGAGGAGGAAGAAGAAAGAATGGAAGAGAAAGAGGATTCAGACGTATGAAGAAGAGAAGGGGAAGAGATTGAAGAAAGAAGAGATCTCCTTACCTGGAGAACTTGTGAGGGAGAAAGATCAAACCACTCATGGTTTTCAAAAAAAACTATTCTTTATTATTCCGAAAACTGCCTAGCCGAGACATGATGGAGGGGTTTTAAACCCTATTGCTACTAAATAAGTCAAAATACCTAAAACAGCCCCCTATGACTTGCATGACTAGCACTACTTCCCCCCCCCCCCTTGTCTAGACATAAAACAAATAACACAAAGTACCCTAAATACC
>JAOXJP010230083.1:0-10846 GCA_025762735.1 Platanus orientalis
AATCTTGTTTTTAATGCAATAAATTGGTAGATCTAACATCTAAATGTATTGATCTATCATTTTATTGCAAAAAGAATAAATTAAAATGGAGATTTGAGGAAAAAAATCATATATTTTTATGTTTTGTAAAAAAAACCCAAAAATCTCATCTTTCAATCTGTTCAAATCCATCAAATACAAGTTTTTTTCTTCTTCAAAACTTGTATAAAATGATACACAAGGGTGTTAGGATGCGAAATATAAAAAAAATCGAAGGCAATCGGAGCTATGAGGCAAAAATGAGAGCAAAACGAAGAGGAGGTTCAACTGGTCGAACTGATGCCCATATATATAGGGATTGGCCAATACTGAGTCGGATTGGCTGATCTGACTCAGTATCAAACGATCCAAGAATGAATCGGACGATTCAGGGGAGGATTGTTTGGATCGGCTGATTCTTTCAAGGATCGGCTAATCCTTGCTAAAGACGATCCACTTGCAGGTCCGATCCTGATTCGATTTGGACGATGTTGGATTGTTCGATTTTTTGAACCATGTTATGTAGATCTCTTACCAAATGGGAGGCTGACTTTTCTCTTATGGACTTGTGTTTGCACAACTTTGACTGGATGCAGTGGTCAATGCATAATGTCAGATCCCATGCAAATAGCTTTATTACCTATATTTGAAAATGGATTCCTTTAGGCTCCGTTTGTTTGCTCATAAAACTTTGGATAGGGGGTAAAACAAAACAGAGGTAAAACAAACTTTTACCTCCATTGCATTTTTAAGCGTTTGTTTGAACTCGTAAATAGGTCGTAAAATAACTTTGCAAAGTTTTCGAGCGTTTGTTTCAAACGAAATTTTACGGAGGAAAATATTAAAAAAATAATTAAAAATTAAAAATAATTCTTTTCATCCACATTAAGCCCTACAATAGTACCTACAACAAATATGACTAATTAATAGCTCCCGAGTAACCATTAAACTGTACTTGGCACTCTGCCCATGTTTTAAAAATCATAATGTTTTGTCGAAATTTCGGCAACATAACATCTTAAATATGACCTATGGGGACAAGTACCCCATGTTAAAGAGGATGTCACCTTATAGACAACATATTTGTCACTTATATATTCTATTCATCACTTTAAAATATGTAAATGGTCCTCTCAATATCTACCCATCCATCCATAAAATAAGAAGAAATTTTGCTATAATTGCAAGATCAAATCATACCACAAGTCTTAACATTTAAATATATCATAATATAATCACTGCCCCCAATGAGACATGTACCATCATCATTGCCCCCAATGAGGCATATATCATCATCACAAAAACCAAGTAAAAAAAAAAATAGACATAAATCAAATGTTTCTTACACAACCATATATGTGTAAATCCAAAAGTTGTTTAAGTTTATATTAAGTGCGCTACAAAAACAAGTAGTCAACTAAAGAAAACCATGCTTCTCTCTAATGATATTCTCAATGTATCTACGTTGCATTTGTGGAGGTCGTGCCTTGAAGGCGGCTGCCATATCATGATCTTTGCTCAACACACTAAATGCATCATCAAGAAGCTCCATCTCAATGCCTTCTACCCCAAACAGTAGCTAAGAGAGTTCAAGAGCCTCCGCATCACGAGTTCTTGAAGCGATGAGTTGTCCAAGGCTTTTTAATTTGGAAGCTATGATTCCAATTGCCTCCACTACATCATCGTTCTCTCTTACTTTCTTTTCATGCTTTCTAGCACTTAAGGGGCCCGCAATGTCAGCATTTCGTTTTTGGGTTGAGCTTTCAGTTCCTTCCAAAACATCCTCTAAGTTGATGGGTAGCTCAAATGGCTAGGTACCTTGTGGGGTAGGTATAATGATAGATTCAAAGTTATCTTCTTCCTCCAATTCTTCTCCATTCTTAGAAAAGCTACCAGTCGGTTGGTCATTCCCAACTACAATCTCCATCTCATCATATAATTCAATGCTCTTTCCTCGATAAGCATTGGCTTCCTCGTGTGCTTGTTTCATTTTAAGTGTTAACAATTATAATCAACCTGTGGGCCTCAATTTTCGTACGACAGGTAAATGCCTTTGAAAAGAGATTTGCCCATCGAAGAAAACATCCCACATGATTTGGAGTCGCCACCATCCTTTTTAAAGATGTGGATGAACATCAATTTTTAAAATGGTTTGAAATGTTTGATTCCATGTTGAACTGGTCTACCCTTAGAAACTCCCAGGTAAGTGGTTCTATTATGAGTTGGGGAAGGTGTTAGGCACCCCGTCTCATCCGCTTTCGCGGTTCCTTACTCTAAACCCATTATAGTCCAATGGTCAACTTAATTTATTGATCTACTCGTCTCACCCATTGCCTTTTATCTCATTTCATTTAAACCGGGAATCCATGCCATTTCTGCCGAAATTTCGACAGTATAACAGCTGTAATATGGACCCCTGGGGATGAATAGTGATCCCTATGTCACTTTTAAATCACTCGATAAACCACAATTTAAAAGGACACCCCACATACATATCATTCATCCATAACATCATTATTATCCACTTGATAAACCTGTTCCCTTCATCAAAGAACATGTGACCAAGTAAACTGAGTCTACACGTATAGGGGTTTGAATATAATTCACAAATTTTCATTATTTTAAATCATTTACTTATCATGTTATTAGTGTGAACAAACAACATAAGAGGAATAAGTTAGGGGATATACCTTCTACCATTATCCCATTTGATCGAAAGCCTAAGAGAGGTTAGTTCTCAACAATATCATTCATTGGCATAAAAGATTTAAATCAACAGAGATTATGACATAAACAATAAAAGAGTAAGTTCATCATAACCAGTGTGAATTTGTTCTAAATTGAACCCAAAGAATGAGGCCATCTTCAAACTTTAAGAGAGAAACCAAACGCAAGAACATAATGAAGACTAAAAATGAGATTCAAGTGCATTTAAAATATTTGCTTCATAACTCACCATTTTTTCATAAAAAAAAATGGGACTAAGTAAATCTCAATTAATAAATGTGGAAGAATTGCATAGCTTAACAAAACATCAACTATTTTGAAGAAGATGTCTGAAACACTTTTGCAATAAACAATCCAGCACAAGGGGAACTTAACAAGATGGATAAGTCAAAATAGCAATAATCCTTGGTTAATGAATGTTCATAAATTCAAGGTTTGACTTATATTTGAATGCAAAAGAACACAATCAACATAAGTTATTGATGTAAGAGCTTCTTCCCTCTTCTCTTTTTTTTTCTTCTATCTCTTCCTTCTATCCTCAGTCTTCTAATCTTTCTATGTTATCTTCTTCAACCTTTTACTGTTTTCTGTTCAATCCCAAAACCTTACATGCCACACCCATAAGCCAGCCTATTGTTCTGTCCCAGAACAGTCTCAGGATCACCCATTATCATTCCCCATCCTATCTCCTCTTGAATCCCTCTTCTGTCTCCTTATCAGCCCCAATTAATCCTACTGTGTACCAATAAAATCAGTCCAATTCTCTACTAGTAATAGCCCCTAATTCCTCTCTGACCTGACGCATCTTCTGCTCCAAACCAGTCCCTTTATTTCAGTCCAAACATCATACCATTCTAGCCTAATTTGATCTCTAACAGCCTTCTATTTCACTCCAACACAGCTTGCTGTTTTCCAGTGTTTAGGCCTATCCATAAACAAAATTGTTCCCTCTTTACCTACTGTTGTCCTTCTTTAACAGTCCCATGCAACACCCTATTGTCCTTCATATCTTTCTGCATACATCAAACCTCTTCTTGGCTGATGTCCTGCATCAGTTGTCATAGGGGTATCCTCAAAAATCATAGATAACACGAATAACTATGAATTATAATCTGAAATGCATTGACCTTGAGTGGGGTTATCTAAAATGAGCATTTAGTCTAGAAAGAAATCATCAATAGAGAAGAAAGAAGAAATTTTCATTAAAGCTTGAAAGGATTGCATTGCATGGGTTTCTTTTTTCTTGTGAAAGGCATAAATACTTAACAAAAAATAAGTTTAGAAGGACAATGTTGATTAAAAACCCAATGCTTGGGATGTAATGTGGATTGTGTTCAGATCTGGACAAAAATCATAGTGGCAGAGACAAAAATTTCTTTTAGTTTTATAAAAAGAAAGTGCATTAAGAAACATTGAGTTGATAATAAAAGGTAGTCAAATAACTAACAATGACAAATCCATAGAGCATAGAGACTTGATTAAAGAATGAGCCTTTCCTAAATGGTTTATCAAGTATCTTAATACTTTCTTTAACAACTTCATGAATGATAAGAATGCACTCCACATCCTTGTTAGAAATCAAACATGCATGGTTAACCATAAGAAAAAGAAAATGGTTCAGACCTCATCCATGATGGATATTACCACTTTTTGAAATTAAAGTATATGGATCAATTTATTGAAACATCAAGCCTACTGGATTCGACTTCCTCAGTCCATGGTTTGCAAGGAAATAAAATTACAAAAAAAAAGTGGGTACAAAACAACACATGGTTCACTAGAAAAATGAACTAAAAAACATCTGGGTAGAAGGAGACATGGACCACCATCAATCCATTCAGACATAGACAATGCTGGTTGATGAAGAAGATGATGAGTTCATTTTAGATCCCATATGCAAGAGGGGTTTCGTATCGTAAAAAGAAAACTAGACAGCAGTGGAGCTAAATGGATGCTGACATTTGTCAAATGCTCCAAGGGAACCAAGGGCAAAAGAGGCTTTGCTGAACAGGGCTGATTGGATATTGTTGGGTAGGAATGATTGGATCTTGATATAACAGAAATGGTGAGAGATGCTTTGTTGAACAGAGATTATAAGATTTCAGTAAAAAACAATTTAATTAAATAAATTAACAGATGCGGAGGAACCTTGATGTAGCACTATAGAATTGCTGAAAAATGAATTAGCTTGATTGAGAAAACAATACATGGGCATATACATATGAGAAAAAGGTTTCTTAAATTAAGGAAACAACGTAAAAAAAATAGTTCAAAATAATTCAAACAAATGCCATAATCTACATTTCACAAGAGAATAAAGAGAAACTATGATTAAATCATATCAGTAAGGAGGGATTAAAACATCTGGTTGCACTAAGTTAATGAATTCCATTAAGGACCATTTTCTATAGCCTGAAAACAGAGAATGGAAATTATCTTTCAGCTTCAGAGACACTAATGTTTTCCATCCATACGACATAGTTTAGATACCAAATTGCCAATATCTACAACGATCATAGATTAGAGATGATTGCTAATCAACAAAACCACCCATTGAACTATAAGTAAGATAAAGAACACAGGTGACTAAAAGTTAAGAGAAAGAAAAAAAATACAAAAAAAAGTTAAGGTAGTATATAAAAAATCCTATTGTAGTCTACTACAAATATGGCTTTAAGAATAGGAACCCAACACACTCTGCTAAATTTTACAAGAACCCAAGAAATAGGCATAGGGATAACCCAACAAAATTCCACTCCTAAACCTTTGACATCCAAACCAGCAAATTATGAGTCTACATTAGTTAATAGTGCTGCCACTACTAGACACAAACCTCAGCCTATAAAGAATTCTTAAGCAAAAGCTTAGGCACACAGATAAATAATTCTTAAACAAGAGCTTAGGCCTCCTAACTGATTTCTTTATTACTTATGACTGACTTTAATGTCCTTAATGTCCTAGTCTACCTGTCAATTGATCATTGGTGCTCAAAGCTAATCCTTTAAAGAAAATAAGACGGGAGAATCATGCATACAATCCCAGGGTTGGGTCTACAACAACATCCACATGAAATTAGCTAAAAAGAAATTTGTAGATGGTTAAACTCCAACTGCCTTAAAGACAAGCTAGTAACAGGCCTTGTTGTCTACTGATGAAGATTTAAGAAACGTATAAAAATGAATCCAGAACTGATCAAATCTTTTCTTCTTAACCAAGGTAAAAAAAAAAAAAAAAAAAAGACAAGAAAATAAATAAATGAATAAGTAAATTTACTACCTAACGAGATAAGTCAACCACAACAACTACTGAGTATCCGAACACTTAGACAACAATCACACATCAATCATTAATCACCAGCATGTGAACATAAATCCTAGTAAAATAATTCCGAAGAGCGCCAAAAGTGCAAGATTATAGCCATACATACAACTCTCATGAATTGTAAAACCATCAGCATGAGACTTTAAATAAATAAAAATAATAACCTAGTAATTAAAGCAAAGAACTTTAAACCTGGACTGATTGTTGGGGTAAGAGTTAGATTATCACCCTTGTAGTACACATTCAATGACCTTCTTCTAGAAGCAAAACAACCAACAACTTGAATGACAATAAAATGGGTTGGGGGGTTTCGGGTTAGAACATGAGGTACGTGGGTTTGCAAGAGGAGATGCTATTTGTCTAGAGGTAGAAGATGAAAAAGCTTCTAAAACAGCACCTTGATCGCTGAGCATAAAGCAAGGATAAGCTCAAAGGAATCGTTGGGTTCTTTAGGGCTTTTGACGAATTAAATCCCCTCCCCCCCACTCCTAGCCGTTGGTGGGGTTTTATAGAACGAAAAATTAGAACCCACCAGGAATTCAAAATTGAGCAGGGGTGGTCTTCTAAGAGGATTTCTAGGGCAAGTCTTGATCTAGGGGGAAGACAAATGGCGAGATTTTTATAGAGAAAAATTCAAAAGGGTTTCTTTAGGGCAGGTTACCTGGACCAATCGGAGTGGGGGTGGTCTCCAAGGGGGATCTGTCATGATCTCCACTGCTTGTCTGGCCTTCAATTGTGTAGTCTCCATCAATCCCGTCTTGCATAAGAGAAGAGAGATGGACGAGTTACAGGTGGGATCTAGGGTTGTAGAAGCTTCAGGGGCTCGGACAGGGCGTTGGCTTACTCGTGAGGAGAGAGAGAGCCCCATCAGGAGGTTTACGATTTTACAAAGATAAAATATGAGAGATTTTAGTCACGGAAACAGCCTCTCTAGAAATGGGGGTAAGGCTGCATACATCTTGCCCTCCCTAGACCTCGCGTTAGCGGGAGCCTCGTGCACTGGGCCGCCCAAAATATGAGAGATTTTGGGGCGAATGAGATGGAGAGGCGTGTCGCAGGAGGTATCCAGGGTTCTGCACAAGGTCATGATCAAGAATAGGAAACATAGGTTAGGGTTTGTTGGCTGTAGGTCTAGAGCTTTCATACGAGAGGAAAGATGGACAAAAGGAAGGGAGCCGATGAGATGGAGTGGGGAAATGGGGGGCAAAGCTTTGTAGACCTAGGGTGAGCAAAGGCGTGCGGGAATGAGAGATAGAGGCTGATCCATAGAGAGAGAGAGAGAGAGAGAGAGAGAGAGAGGTGTCGGGTTAGAGAGAGAGGGTGTGAGCAAAAGAGAGAGGGCACAGGGAGGGAGTAGTAGGGAGAGAGAAAAAGATGCCAGAGGAGAGAGAGAGGGTGCAGAGGAGAGGGAGTGGGGCGGAAGAGAGACGGGAGAAATCTGGGAGAGAGAGAGAGAGAGAGAGAGAGAGAGAGAGAGAGAGAGTGGGGCGGAAGGAGAGAGAGGTGGGAGAAATTTGGGAGAGGGAGAGAGAAAGAGAGAGGGGAAGAGGGAGAGCGCAAAAGAGAGAGGGTGCAGAAGAGAGATAGAGAGTGAATCAGGGAGAGAGGAGAAGGGGAGGGGTTACCTGATCGGCTGCGTAGGGGGATCACCTAGGAAGGAAAAAAAGATGAAAGAAAGAGAAAAAAGAAAAGGAAAAATAAGAGAGAGAAAAGAAAAAAAAGAAAAGAAAGAAGGAAAAGAAAAGAAAAGAAAAAGAAAATAAAAAAAAAAATAAAAAACATTAATGATAATTATAATAAAAGAAAAATAAATAAATAAAAATAAATGGAGGGGAGCTACACCCAAAAAAAAATGTGTCCCTCTATGTCCCCATACACAAAAGGTGAGGATGTAACAATTTTCAAAAATAAAATAAAAAACAAAAAATAAAAAAATGGTGTTCATAGGGTTAAAACCATTAAAAAAACGTTTAAATAAACATTTGCCCCATATTAAGAAAGAGGCATCAAAACCACCATGTGTCAGTTTGTGGCGTGGAGACATGAAGGAATAAACTGTTTAGGGTGCAAGTTCTCTTAAAATAAAATAATAAGCTAATAAAAGTAAATAATAATAAGAAATTAAATAAAATAATAATTAATGAAAAGAAAAAAAATAAAAAAAATAATAGTAATAATAATAAGATGATAAAGGGACATTGGATGGATTTGATCGATCGGAATTAGTTAGATTATGAAAAAAGGCTGGGGATTGCTCTGCCCGTCTACTAACTTGAAGAGAAATGTCAAAAATTGGGGACCGTACCAAAATTAGTTGCTTACACAACGTATTTGGAATATATATAAATCAGTACAAAAGATTGTATAAGAAATCATACCGCAATGTATTCCTTCCACACTTCATCACTTGCAGTGACGATTTTCTTTTCATCATCCTAACTAAAACCGGAGCAATTAACCAAAGCCTTGATTATAAGATATTGTTTTTTGATAGTTCAAAATCGATTTTGGATGTTATCTACTCAAACATCTTTCGAGAAGCGGATTGATAATTCTCTTGATACGAAGGCATAAGCCCTTGGCTTAAATGTCTTATCAATTTTATTTCCTTTAGTAGTCTCTTCAACAAGGAGCTCAATCAAGGACTTGTCCATTGCATCCGTCCACCGTAGTTGGGTTCTACCCTTCGATTTTTTAGTTGGCATATCTTTTTGGGATGTGCCTTCCATTTTATCTGTGACATATATATCAGATAAGCATTACATAATAGGACAAATACATATAAAGAAAGTAGAGACATCAAGATTATACATATGTGGCCAAATGCATAATGCAACATCCATGTAATCGATTGATTCAAAAAACATTCTACAAAAACATAAACCAATAGCATAATCTAACACAAAAAGGCATAATGTTCTAAAATAACTCCAAGAACATATAAACAATAACAATTAGATTTAATTTTCCCTCTCATGTGTAAAGTCCCTATACATCATTTCTCCTAGATTGTCCCTAAAATTACTCCATCTATTGCTCTCATAACGTTGTTCCCTTTGTGAACTCCTTGACTATGACGCAGAAGTGTTATGATTCATCTTTGTTAATGCCTCGCTGTTATGGAGTTATGTGGATCAACGCCCATAATAAGGTTGTGTATGATACAGGAAACCATCATAATCTTCACTTGCATTGGGAATGAGCAATGTGGTGTTGAATCTAAGATGGGAAACCACTTCTTCAAAATTCCAAAAGATCGTTCTATTGTATTTCGGAGGGAAGAGTGTCTAAGATTGAACAACTCGTTAGCATTCGTAGGAATATGACTACTGAACTCATTCAAATGATACCAAGTTCCTCTATGTGGTGCAAGATAACTGGACTTATTTTCATATCCTGCATCAACCAAGTAGTATTTTCCTACTTTGAACAAATTAGAATTATACCATTTGGTAGGTATATGTGAATTGTGAAATAGGTTTATAAACCAACCTGGTGGCACTATTATAGGCCTTTCTCTCCTTTGAGCATCAGTCAAAACTAGAGAATCTGTTGCCGAACCTTACCAACCGGCCAAAACATAAGTAAATTTTAGATCGAAGGAGCAAGCGACCATTACATTTTGAGTGGTTTTTAACTTTCTCCCTCGAAACCAAGCTTGACACTCAATTGGAATACAACAAAGTACATGTGTTCCATCAATTGCGACAATGCAATCCTACATAGGTAACAAGATTGTATTGTATTATCTAAAGCCAATTAAAAAATTTTAAACATACAAGTATGCAAGCTATTGAAATACAAGTATATACCTTAAAATATGGAAAGAATCTCGTATCATTTTGAATTTCATCTGGGACATGCTCACCATTGGGTTGCTTGACAAGGGTAGAATATAGTTTTAGGGTGACTTTTAAGATTGCATTCCAATATCTGTTCACCGTTTCTTGGGATCGTGAAAAACGAAAAACATTGACTCGGTTTCTTACATTGTGACCCAATGTATTTAGAAACAAAATTGCTTGTTCCTCAACCGACATATGCATCGTATCTTTTAGTCCACCCCTTCCTCTCAACAACTTACAATATGTAAGAAAACACTCTTTAGTCATCCTAATTTGATCTATGCAATCGTTAGGCCTACCCTGAGTTATACGCTTGACAAAGTGTCTCATCTCTGTATCCCTATTAATTGCTACGACCCTTGGCTTTCTCATGATTGGGATACATAGCAACAAGCATGAAACAACAATCATAGCAGCTGCTATAATAACTACTTTCACCGTGGTAGGATTACTGTTATGTGGAAGTCTCATTGTAAGCTATAATTTAAGAGTACACAAAAAAAAAAAATATATACTAAATTACATGTCCATCTATTTCGAAGAGGAAAAATATATTTAAGAGTACACAAAAAAAGATAATAAATTACATGTATATCTGTCAAACAAAATGTCTATCATTACTATTGTACCCATAGACCATCCTAACACGTTCAAATTTTAGAGCTTGTGCTCCTATGTATAAATAGAACCTATTCAACATGTTGTACACTATTACAAAAAATAGAAGACACCCATCTAAGATAAATCAGACACTCCAAAGTCAAAGCAATTGCAAGCTTATTTATATACAAGGAGCCCACACTAACCATATATGAAATTAAACTATAAGATCGAGTCAAATTATTTTTATTTTTATTTTTTTGAAAACTCCTTAAATCTACTTAGCATGTCTTTCTTTCAAGTGTGTCAAAAGCCAACATAATATTTTAGGTATT
>JAOXJP010230084.1:0-10846 GCA_025762735.1 Platanus orientalis
TCACTTTTCAGCACTGATGTGTCCACCCCCTAATGCCATCCTAATACATCAGGAAAAGCAGATTTCCGTATACAATCGTTTCCGCCTTGAGAGGACATTTGCTCACAAACAAAATCAAATCAAATCTTATTTAAATAATCTTAATTTGATCTTATCCTATCGAGATAAATTTTAATCAAATCCTATCACACCTAATTTTTTTTCTTTATTTTGTTAATACCCCCCAAATGCATGAAGATTTCACATAAAAATCTTCATGTGTCAGAAGATCATAGATTTCTTTCCCCATGCTCGGCCTTATCTGAGTTTCCAATGCCTAAATAAATTGCCAATGCCTAATGATAATGTCCGATTGATAGATGTATAAATAAAGCATGTGTTGGTATGGCCTTGACGTGTTAGGACTCTATGGACCCTATATTGGGACACTGGGCCAAATGCATTGGTTATCTGTAGACCGCAGAAACTAGGCCTTTTATGGGCCAAAAGTTTTGGTCAAATCTAATGGGTCAAGTGTTTTTCGCTTGTTTCCCTCATGCGTAGGCCATCAATTAACTACTGTTTTGGGCATGGTTTAATTTCTTCAGGCATTTTTTTAAAAATTCTTCCTCCGTACAAACTAAAAGAGAGAATGGAGTTGATTTGAGAACCTTTTAAAGAACATACGCATTTCCATGTGGATGAAATGTGCTATCAACATTACGAGAATAAGCTTATCTTTTTGGTGATTGAGGAAGGGCTGAACCAGTTGTAATAGAAAAGTCCATCCAACCAGCAGAAATCAAGGCCTTGATGATGACGAGAACGGAAAAGAGCAATGTGATCCTTGAAAATCTCTTTTCAAAGCTGGGCCTAGTACCCACCAGTGCAGATTTGGTCCGTCCCCTTAATGACAGCTTATGGGTCATGCATATGCAGCGTGTGACACATGTCATCGAAAAGGTGATTTACACTTTTTAGGGGAGATTTTCACTTTTCGTCACCATATGTCGCATGCTGCATATGTGTGTTTGTTAAGGGGGCACACCAAATCTGCGGGGTGAGGAAGGATTGTGTCCGCTTCCCTTAAAAATGTCAACCTCCACTGGGCGTCAGGGGTGGACACATCAGCACCGAAAAATGAGGGGTGTACCCACTGTCTCCAACACGAGCGGGTGGTGTTACATACCAATGAGATTGAGATACGTTATTTCCAGGGGGCAAGAAAATGTTCTATGATGAAAAAGTATTTGTAGTGTGTATAATGATGGATACACTAAAAATTAGGTGAGAACGAATCTTGTGAGAACTGTAAGAATGGCATCAGGGTATGGAAACATCAGCACCAAAAAGTGATAAGTGCCCCCCAAAAAATGCATATCACTTTTCAGTACTGATGTGTCAGCCCCTCTGGTGTCGTGTTCACGGTTCTCACGAGATTTGTTCTCACATAATCCAAGCCCTGATGGATAAGATCACATGTATTGTGTTTGGGGGTTAAAAACGTCCAGAAAAGTATTCAGATGAAAAAGTAGATGGTCAAAAAGAGAAACCAAATTCAAAAAACCCATAACGAGTCAATCAATGCACATCTATAGAGGTACCTGGCCTCTTTCCCACAATCGATTTTGGGTGTTGTACGTAGACAGGTGCTCTAGGGACATCCCAGCAGATTAGATGCAAAAGCCTAGGTGACAAAGATGTGTGAAATGCACGTGGGTTAGACACATCAGTCCCAAAAAGTGAAAAACACACCCCAAAAAAAGGGACAGAATTGGGTGCAAATGAATTTTGTGCAAACAGGTGCAAACGGCACCAGACTGATGCATCAGCACCGAAAAGTGATTTACACTTTTAGGAGGTGCACTTATCACTTTTCAGCACTGATGTGTCTACACCCTGTGGCCATTTGCATCATTCGCATGAAATTCATTTGCACCTAATTTTTGCCGTCTAAAAAGTGTAAATCACTTTATCGGGACTATTGTATCAGGCTTGGAAGCCTTTCGCACCCGCAAGTCTGTCATTTAGAAGCATCATGTTAAGCCATACATTTTCATCACCATTAAGGAAGAGAACATTAAAACGATGTGAGGATGTAACCAGATCATTTTGATGAAATGGGTTTCACTGTCATGGGAAGTAGGGATGGGCATGGTTTAGGCTCGGGTCGGTCCATGGCAGGTTCAGGCCCGGTCCTATAATTATAGTCTTGGCTCGGGTTAGGACTTAATTGATCAGGCATTGGGTCGGGCTTTGGATCGGCCCATGAATTTTAAAAGAATTAATATTGAGATATAGGTCTGAACTTTAAACCTATCATTTAATAACTAATGTTTTAACTAATTGGATTACAAAATTTTACTAGTTTTAAAAAGCATAGAAAGCTATATATTTAAATTCTAAGGATTGTTTATTACAAAAAATCATTGATTTCACTAGGATTTGAACTCAATATCTATTGTAAAAAAACCATTTTTATCAACTAAACTATGTAATATTGTTAATTTTAAAATACTTAATATATTATATAGTATATATGTAAAAGTCCGGGCAAAGGTAAGCCCAAGACCAGTCCTAAATAAAAGATTAGGCTCCGGCCATTGTTGGACCTAGCTTAGACCAGGGTTTTTCGGGCCAAGCTAAGGGTGGCCCAGTCCATGGCCACCTATTATGAGAAGTGATAATGCAGAGAGATAACAATGATAAAAAAATAAAGAAGCGGGGATAAAGGCATGCAAACAGGAGATGAATAAAAACGTTCATGTTTGGAGACCATGGCTTGAGGCAAGACGCCTTCTCTTGGCTTAGCTACATTTTCCCTATCTGTTTGATGAAGTAGATGTGAATAAGATTTTGCAAAATGAAAGAGAGAGACATAGAGGACTACCTCCAAATAGAGCCCTCAGGATTTGGTTGGCCCTCTTAAAGAATGTCTAAGGTCTTCCCTATGTTAGGGCCAGATAAATCGGTGCCGAAAAGTGAAAAGCACCCCCCAAAAAGTGTAAATCACTTTTCAGTGTAGATGTGTTTGCCCCTGATACAAAAGAAAACCCTAATCTTATATTAAGGGGGTGTACCAAATCCATGCAAAAAAAAAAAGTGATGGAAAGAGATCAGTCAAATGGAATATTGTGTTTCGCAATAATATTCCAATACGAATAACAAGAAAAATAAAATAAATAAAATCAAAGCACAGATATAAAGAAAAGAAAAAAAGATACCAAGATTTATGTGGTTCGACAATATATCTATGTTCACGATAGAGAAACAAGATTATTCATTATGAAAATCTAAATCCGTTTAAAGAAGTGTGATTTTCAAAACTCAAAAACTAACACCATTTTTTCTTGTACATCCTCTCTCCTCACACTCTCAAATCCTTGGAGAAACCAAGAAGATCCTTCAACGACTGCCTCTCTCACTCTCTCTCTCTTGATTTTTCCCAAATATATACTAGGTTTTTTTTTTTACTCTACTTTGGCTGTCATTGACTCCATACTTACAAGGAGTCTTTAACTCTTAATTTAAAGCCAACAAGTCCCCAACCATTAGGTTTTGAGAAGATCTAAATCTAACGGCTGCCATATAAAATAAAAGACGAAACCAACATAGAATAAGTGGTTTTGATACACACCGGATTTCCTATAGTGTTTTTATGGCTGTGAAACTGAATCACCAGACAAAGTGAACCACTCCAGTGTTTTAATAAGAAGTTTAAAGAAAGAAGGATTACTGTTGAGTGTTGATTGGCTGTGATTATAATGCCTCTACGAAGTATAAATAGTTTAATATAAAGATAAAATCAAATCTTATCTAAATAATCTTAATTTTATATAGTTTTGTCAAAATAGATCCTAATCAAATCCTATCACACCTAATCTTATCTTTATTTCTTTATTAATAAACACTACGTTTTGGTAACAAGGCCTTGGTGATTACAACCTAATTTGATTATATTGGTTATAGGGCCTTTTAAATTTTATTAATTCTCAAGAAAATTGATTCCAATTCAGTGATTTTTGCTGCACGAGATCAACTACCTTGGCTTAAACCATGATGCCCCTTGAGCAATTCTCCCAGGGGAACGGAAGAAATGAGTCAGTCGGAGATGAAATCTCTACATCTCTAGATCACTATATAGTTTTTTACCAAAAAAAAATATATAGATTATATATAGTTCAAAAGGGTCTATATGTGATTCGACATCCTCTAGATTTGAAGATCAAATTTCAGTCAAATCACAATCATTTCTATGGCTGTGATATAACCGTTTAGCTGTACAGAGATTTAAAGCTGTAGATAATTTCCTCTGGTCTAGAAGTCGGACAAATCAAGGTCAAGAAACTCCATATACTATATGGACAAGAGAGCAGTATCCTGTCCAGGATTTGGTGTCCAGGACACTAGAGGATGTCATATGGAATAAAATGAGTGGGAGTTGGATGAAATTTCAAATTCCCATCGATTTTATTCCATATGACGTCCCCTGTTGTCCTAGACACCAAACCTTGGACAGAAGATTTATTTCACATGGACAATATTAGGGAAAGAATCCTATATAGTTAAAAACCTTGGTGGGGTGTTCAATGCATGCCACATCATCTAAAAATTTTCAAAATTCAAAATCTTGGCTGATGCGGCATGCATTGAACACCACTTAGGCAAAAATAGGTACCCATGAAAATGAAGTTTACCAAGTTAAAAAAAAAAAATGTTCAAATGAACATTTGCTCCCTATTTAAAGAGGCACCAAATTCATAAAACCATCATGTATCAACCTGTGGTGTGGGGGCATGGAGGAATTTACTATTTTGGGTGTAGCAGATCCTTTCCCTAATGTTTATGAAATACCACAAAAACCGTTCCACGATGAATTAACAAAGACAAAATATAGGACCGGGAGGGTCATTCATTAAGTAAATGGTCTATTCCCCCAATTGATTGGCCCAAATTAATGGTTCTTTTCGAATCTGATAGGAAAAACTATATTGAGGGTCCTATTAGCCAGTCCCGACTAATCAGCACAACTCCGACTCTAGATGGACTGACCCAGAAAGTTTCAAGGGAGGCCTTTAGATGGAATCATCCTTCGATACTCAACCCCAAGCATACCACTAATAACCCCGACTGTCAATCAAAGTGCTCGACGCCCCAAGAGATCACTCGGACCCCTAAGGCCCCCGAGGACTTGGAGACCTCCCAAACCGTGGAACGCGATAACCCCGTTATTCAAATAGGATATTTTCTGCAGCAGACCTGCAAATTCTAAGAAAATGACAGAGAGGGCAGGGGGAGACGCAGCCAAGAACGTGGGCAATAGTGCCATGGGAGAAAGTGGAAGGAAAGCGACATGCGAGATCCGCCTTGATACGCCACTACTCGAGCCTATAAATATGGGCACCAATTCATTCGCCAGGTATGAGACATCAGAAACCCTAATAGAAGAGAGCTCTACTTCCTACAGCCCCCCTGTTTTTCTGACTTGATCTTTGAAGAGTTAGAAGCTAGCACCACGTCGGCGCTAGCTTCTTAACCTTCTTTTGTTTCTTGTGTGCAGAGCCCACCCTGTCGAGGACCTAGGTCAACCATGGGACCATCTAATTGGCTTAAAGAAGATGGTGAAATCGATATGCCATCAGTTGGCATCGTCTATGGGAACTTAATTTTCCGGCATAACCTAAGGTCCACATGGTCGAAACCAGATCAATGGCAGAGCAACACGACCAAGTTAATGGGGTTGATGGACTGGAAACCTCTGTCTCCGATGGGGCATGCCCCAGAACCCCAAGGGTAGACGTGTTTGAGCAAAAGATTCAGGGGCTAATGGCAAATGTGCAACTATTGATGGAGCAAAACTGGGAGATCATACTAAAACTAAGAGGCTGTAAGACCGCACCAAGTGATGGTGATACAGGGTGGCCAAGGTCTCACGCCCCTCCAACCCGAAGCCATGACCAAAGACATGAAGACGAAGCTCTAAGCATCTCGGCCTCCCAGTTTCAAGAGACAAGTCACCATGGAGAAAATGGTCACATCCCAGGATCCTAGGAGGAGAGGATGAGGATGTGAAAAGGGAGATGGTGACGATGAGGGAAGCCTTGAAAGCAAAGGCTTTGGCCACCATCAACAAACTAATCCAGAGAACGGACCACTCCTTCACCCCAGAGGTAATGGCTCGACCCCTCCCTAACAAGTTCAAGTCATCGCAAATGGAGATGTTCAATGGAGGTAAAGACCCATTAGATCATTTGGATGCCTACAAGACGTACATGAACCTCCAGGCGACCCCCGACGAAATTATGTGTCAAACTTTTCCAACTACAATGGTCTGCAAGGGTTTGGTTCAACCGGTTGAAGCCCAGCAGCATATCAAACTTTACATAACTAAGCTGGCAGTTCATCGGCTATTTTATCAGCTGTCAGAGGCACCAGAAGTCGGCCTCCTATCTTCTGAATATCAAGCAAAACAAGGGGGAATCCCTACGGGATTACATGTCCAGGTTCAATAGAGAAATGCTGCAAGTAGATGATGCAAAGGAAAAAATGATCGTGGTTGCTCTGATGGTAGGGTTGCTGCCCTCAAAATTCTTGTTCTCTCTATCCAAGATCCCCCTGTCCCTCACAGCCGACCTCATGGTAAAGGCACAACAACACATGAATGCTGAGAAAACCCTCAGCGCCTAGCAAAAGGGGGATGTCGGACCCAATTCACAGTCCAACAAAAGGAAGAGGGAGCAACAATAAACACCGCGGAAAGACAGAGGCAACCGGGTTAGATAAGGCAATGACAACCGCGGAATAAGGCCACGGGTCAATCTCCCCCCAAGTAGGTTTCAAAACTATATCCCTCTTAATGTACCTGTAGAACAAGTATTCCTCCACATCAGGGATGACCCGAGCGTCAAATGACCTGAGAGGATCCGCACCCCCCAGAGAAGAGAAGCCGCAACAAGTATTACCATTTTTCACCGGGACCATGGTCACGACACCAACGACTACTTTAACTTGAAGGAGCAGATAAAAGCTTTTATTCATCGTGGGCGACTGCAAAGATTTGTTACAAGACAGCAGCAGGTCAGACGCGAGAACACCCCTCGAGACCCTCCTGCTTAACAAGAAAGAAGGCCTGAAGGGCTAATCGGGGAGATAAGGGTAATAGCAGGAGGGTTTGCCAGGGGAGGAGAATCCAGCTCAACGAGGAGATCACATATGAGATAAATCCGCACAGAGAGAGATCGGCAACTAATGATGACCAAGAGGCCAACCAAGCTTCAAAAGGTAGGGCATCCCCTATCACCTTCTCTTCGGAAGATGCTTGGGGGGTAAGTCAACCGCACGACGACACACTCGTTGTGACGTTGGTCATTTCAAACTACCTCACACCGCATCTTCATCAATAATGGGAGCTCGGTAAACATCCTTTACCTCCCAGCCTTCGATCAAATGGGTGTCGGGTGAGATAAGCTCAGGCCTGTCCAAAAGCCATTGGTAGGATTCACGGGCAACTAATTACTCCCACTAGGAGCGATTAGTTTATCAGTCACTATCGGGATAGAATATCGGCAGATGACTTGGATGATAGATTTCTTGGTGGTCGACTGCCCCTCAGCCTACAATGCAATACTTGGAAGGCTGGCACTGAATCGGCTAAGGGCGGTCACCTCGACTTACCACATGTTGATGCGTATCCCAATCGAGGAGGAAGTTAGAGAGGTTCGGGGAGACCAAGTGGCAGCTAGGGAGTGCTATATGGCCTCGCACAAGGGGGAATCGACCCCGAAAGAAAGCATGTCAATCAACAGCCTGGAAGTCCGAGATGAGAGGGCCCGAGTATTAGCAGAACCTGAAAGAGAACTAGAAGACATCACCCTCAATCCCGACACCCCTGATGAAGTCACCCGAGTAGGATCAGATCTACCGGAAGAATTCAAAGCTCAACTACGAAACTTTCTTATCAAAAATTGGGACGTGTTTGCTTGGACATATGAAGATATGCTGGGAATTGATCCCCGTATGGATGTACATAGGCTGAATGTAGATCTGGAATCGAGGCCCACCAAGCAAAAGAAGATAAACTTTGCTCCAGAATGGAACCAGTCAATTGCACAAGAGGTAGAGAAATTATTGATAGCTGGCATTATGAGGGAAGTCCACTACCCCGACTAGTTGGCGAACGTGGTTATGGTGAGAAAATTGAATGGAAAATGGCACATGTGTGTTAACTTCACTGACCTCAACAAAGCCTGCCCGAAGGATAGATTCCCTCTCCTGAAGATTGATACATTGGTAAACTCCACAGCTGGCCACTAAACCCTTAGCTTTATGGACGCCTTCTAGAGGTACAGCCAAATAAAGATGCACGAGTTCGATCAGGAGAAGACCACCTTTATCATCAACCAAGGACTCTACTGTTACCGGGTCAGGCCCTTCAGGTTAAAGAACGCATGAGTGACTTACCAGAAACTCGTCAACGAAATGTTTAAAGGCCAGATTCGAAGGAACGTCGAGTTGTAGGTAGACGACATGCTGATAAATAGACTTCAAACTGAACAACACCTCTCAGATTTGAGTGAGACATTCCAGACCTAGAGGAGGCACAAGATGAAGCTCAACCCCAGGAAATGTGCTTTCGGGGTGTCGATCGAGAAGTTCCTCGGATTTATGATGTCACAACGGGGGATAGAGGGCAATCCCAAGAAGGTAAAGGCTATACTCGACATGCAAGCTCCCAGAAACACAAAGGAGGTGCAACGTCTGGCCAAGTGGGTTACTGCATTATGCAAATTCATCTCCCAGGCCATAGAAAAGTGTTGTCCCTTTTTCCACCTGCTAAAGAAAGTTTTCTACTGAGACGAAGAGTGCGACAGGGCCTTTCAGGAGCTTAAGGACCACCTTGGCCGTCTACCACTGATCAATCAACCAAAGTAATAAGAGGTGCCCTACGTATACCTATCAGTATCAGAAATGGTGATAAGCTCAGTATTGGTGAGAGAAGAGGTCAGGGTACAAGCACCAATATACTACACCAGCAGAGCCTTCAAGGAGGCAGAGCAAAGGTACCCGAGGGTGGAGAAAATAACGTTCACACTGGTCGTGACAACCCGACGTCTAAGGCCTTATTTTCAGGCTCACATCGTCTGGGTGCTAACAGACCAACCACTCTATACCATATTGCACAGGCCCGAGACCTTAGGGAGATTGATCAAGTTGTCGGTAGAATTAAGCGAGTTCGACATTGAGTATCATCCTGATGGAGCCATAAAGGGCCAAGTCGTTATGGATTTTATCGTCGAGTACACTTATGCGTCGAGCGTAGAAGCTAAAATGCATGAAGAGCAACAAGAAGAAGAGGAGGACGACCAGGCGGGATGGATTGTGCATGTGGATGGTTCCTCCACAATAGCACAACCGGGGGAGGAGTCATCCCGATAACGCCATAAAAAGTAAGCTCGAGTACGCCATAAGGTTCGAATTTAAGGCAACCAACAACAAGGTTGAGTACGAGTTGATGATCACAGGGTTACATCTGGCCCGCACACTTGAAGCCAGAAATGTAAAGGTCAATAGCGACTCCCACCTTATGGTCAGACAACTACAAGGGGAATATGGAGCGAAGGATGGCCAGATGAAATAGTACCTCGTCATGGTTGAGAAAGAGAAGTCTCAATTCAAGCATTTCAGCATACAGTGGGTTCCACAAGGGGATAACAAAGAAGCCAACAGATTGGCCAGACTTGCGACATCCGCCAACGAAGACCTAAGTCCCGGGATTCTTGTGGAACACCTACCCGAGCCAAGTATTAAGGCAGGGAGCCATAGAGAAGTTAACGTAGTAAGTCCCGAGCTAGAATGGGCTAGTCAAATCATAAGATTTTTTAAGAATGGCGAGTTACCCGAGGATAATAAGGAAGAGGCCAAAAAAGTGAAGACACAGGCAAGTCGGTATCTATTTCTCAATGACACTCTCTATAAGAGGAGCTTCACTCTCCCCCTATTTAGGTGCATGTATGATGAGAAAGTTGATTATGTGCTCTAAGAAATACACAAGGGGATATGTGGGAGCCACTCAAGAGGCAGAGCAATAGCCCACAAAGTGATCAAAGCTGGATACTATTGGCAATCTATGTAAAAAGATGTTGCTCTCAACGCCCAGAGGTGCGCCAAGTGTCAAAGATCTGCCAACATCCCTAAGATACCCAGGAAAAATTGGTCCTAATAGTAGGACCCTAGCACTTTACGTAGTGGAGAATTTACATAGTGGGGCCACTTCCCATGGGGAAAGGATAAATGAGGTTCTTAGTGGTAGCCATCAACTACTTCACCTAGTGGGTGGAAGCTGAACCCTTAGCAAAGATCACCAAGAAGAACATCTGTGACTTCACATGGAGGTCCATCGTTTATAGGTTTGGGATCCCCCAAGTCATTATTAACGATAATGGCAAGTAGTTCGATAATGCTCAATATCGAGAATTCTGTGCAAAGCTCAGAATCAAGAATCACTTTTCTTCCCCAGCTCATCCTCAGACCAACGGCTAAGTGGAGGTCACAATTAGAATGCTCCTGAGCATAACCAAGAAGAGGCTTAACAGCTCCAAAAGCCTTTAGTCCGAGGAACTCCCAAATGTCCTTTGGGCATACCGTGTTAGGTCTTATTTATTGTTAATATCCATGCACAAAACAATGAAGTACATGTAGTGGTCATGTAGTAGGACTTTATGTTGTAACTTGTATATGTTCATGTAAGTCCAAGAAGAGAATCCGGGAAAGCACCATGATGAAGGACTCGGAGCCGGGATGACCAAGCCAAAGAGACTCAAGCGTTGTTGAAGAATTCCTAAGTCTCAAGTGCTAGCTACCTCAAGGA
>JAOXJP010230085.1:0-10846 GCA_025762735.1 Platanus orientalis
ATATATATACGGATGGATTTCTTGTGTTAACACATAGATGGATAAATCAGAAAATTTGAAGGCAGATAGAGCCGAAGATAAATAAAACATCCTGGATAATATAAAAAAAAAAAAAAAAGGAAGTTGAATAGTTTTTACATAAAAAGGATAGAGATCCTGTACTTATATACGGATGGAATTCCTGTATTAATACATATATGGATATCATGTACTTGGGTATGGATGGTTGTCCATGCATGGAAACACAGATGGCTATCCCGTGCACAGAGACACGGTTGGTTATCATGTGCTTAGCTAGCACAGATGGATTTCCCATATTGGAATACGGATGGTATACCCGTGCTAGAGTTACGGAAGAGAGAGGTGGATATACCTTCTAGATTCCCTTATTATGTTAAACGTAGTACAACTCTTGGGATTTTTTAAAATGACTCAAATGAAAAATAATATAGATACCTAAATTGGTTGCTTATATGACTATATCTTCTTTTATTCTTAGTTGTTGTTGCACATGTACTGGTTTTTCTTGGAATTAATTTGGTTATATTAGATACATATATGTATAGGTTGTATGATGGGTGTGTGTGTGTATATGTGTTTTCTAGCTTTCAAATCTCCCCATACAAGAGCTATGAATTGACTCATATTATTTAACATTTTTCAGATAAGAATACTTCATTTGCTTATCTGTTGCTTTTGGCATGCATTGTTGGATATCGACTAGTAAGAATAGGTAACGAAAAACGAGAAAAATGAAGATAACCACATTACTTTAGAATTTTTTTTTATCATGTAAGACTTTGTAATAAATAGTATTTGGGGGCATAGAAGCATTTCTATAATTTTATTAATGATGTTTATCTTCTTCTTTTTTTCATAGGTAATTATAGGTGAAAATTAGTTTTGAACCCAAGTTTGTTGTACAACACCCATAGACTTTACCAACTTAACAAGCTGGCATCTTCAATGATGTTTATCTTTATTTAAATGTATTTTTAGAAATGGTTAATATACCAAGTTACTCTTATCAGGGTAGCATCCTGAATCTGATTAACAGACTTCTCAAGCTCAGGGCATTACATATATCAAGCATCAATGCATAGAAATCTACTTTTATGCCAGATGTCGAAGTTTCAAAAATTCAAATAAAAAAATGCCAAGATAAAAAAAAATATGTAACCACACATCTATGTGACATGGTTGTGTTATGGCCTCTCTAAGGAGTAGGACAGGGCTTCAAATCCCTTAGGCAACATTATGCAATCCTCCCTCCATTATCAATGGTTGTGCGAGGTTGCCCTGCATGGCAACAACAAGTTTATTGTCCCTAAAATAAAAAGGGCTATCGGGCTGAAATTTAATGTATGATGAAAGGGTGATGCAAGGAACTATTCATTATACCTGTTGAATGAAGCCTCAAAGGATCCCTTGTTTTACTATTTTCAAGATTCTCTTTTAAACATTTAGTCCCACATCGAAGGTTTTGGAAAACTTTAAGCAATATAAAGATAGCTCATTGACCCACCTTGTGTATTTTGAGAGAACACTCTCCCGTGTAGTAGTGACGTAGTGAGGTGCTATGCACCTTGCTAGATCCACACATGCACGGGCTCGGGCACAAGTATGGGTGTAGGTGCGGACATGGGCTTAGGGACAAGGGTGCTTAAGGTGTACTTTGCACTTTACATTTGCACATCTTCGTGGAGTTATGTTAGGGGCCACAAGATTCCTTTTCGATGGTCTATATGAGTTCTCATAGATTTAGGTTAGTCGAGACTAATGGGTTCATTATAGATTGGTTCGTGAATGACTTGGGACCACGACTAAACCAGGGATGTGCGATTCATAATTGAACCCAAGTCTAGCTAAGGACCATGACTAAGTGTTGCTGGGCTGGTTCAGGACTGACAAGTTTGGACCGAGTTGAGATTCGCAACTGAACATGTGTGGTGACTAAGGGCCCGAGATCCTGAGATCACAATTCAAGTTGATTCGTGATTGGGTTGGGCTTAGTTGCAAATGGTCCAAAATATTCAGAATGAAGCTTGCAACACAAGCTAGTCCATACAGAGCCCATGATCTTGCCTTGGGAAAGGCACAATTGCCAAAATATGGTTTGATTGATGTCCATCAAGAATTAGACATGTAATTGGTGGTTGGTGAGATGAGATTGGAGTCCATCACCACTATGTAACATAAAGAAATGGACTTGTAAACCCAATTGTGACTAAGGCAACGAATTAGGTTGAAAAATATAGTTTGACAATATAAGAACAAAGAAGTGAAAGAGAAGGAAAAAAAAGATAAAAGGTAGCCATTAAAGATCTTGCTTTATTATATTTTTCTTTCTTTTTGGGTATGTGTTGAAAGACACAAAGCTCATCATGGTCTTTGGATCAACAACTCCCTTGAGGAGCATTGCTTTGCATCATTGGGTTAGAAAACCATCTCAATCCAAATGTGTTATTGTAAGAGAACCTTCACTCAATTGACAGTGCCGACATTGTCTTATTGATTCGGTTTTCACATATGTTAAACAACTTGAAAATGGGAGATTCTGTTGAACTTTTTCATAAAATTTGGATTAGTTTTCATAGATGTTTCGAACACTTGATTCTAAAAAGCAATAAGTTATTAAGAGAGGTATCATACGTCTCTGCTGAATAATGCAAACCCTTTGACAGATAAAGAGTTGATTCTGAGCTTAGTTGTGTCCCAAAGATAGCTTGACACCCTTCCTTGCAAAATATTGTTGGAGGCCTCGCTATCTTTAAGAAACACAATAACGGTACGTTTATGTCTCGGGTCTCTTAGTTTTTATTTATTAAATTAAAATTACCTTTGACTTTAGTTAAGGGATTAATTGGAATTGTTGGCTCCAACAGTATTCTCTTTCTTTTCTTTTTGTGTATAGGGCTTGGATTATGTGCAAACAAATCTCGTGAGAACCATGAAAATGGCACTAGAGGGGTTGACACATCAATATCAAAAAGTGATTTGCACTTTTTTGGGGGCACTTATCACTTTTTGGTGCTGATGTGTCCGCACCCTGATGCCTTTTTCACAGTTCTCATAAGATTCTTTCTCATCTAATTTTTAGTGTTGTTGTAATTACCATCCAAACTTTCATATGGAATATTCTTGGGTTTCATATAGTTCTCTTTGCTCCTTGAATGTCCATCCATGAGGTCTCATTTTTTCAAAGTTAATGCACACGCTAGTACATTCCAATGCTTATCGGTTCAAAACGGTGGATTCTCACCCTCTTTGCCAGGTTCGACGTATAGGGTCTACACTTTCGTTTTGATGAGGAGAGAGAACCATCTCCATCGTGAATCTAACAATTTATAGCCAATTTATCTCTATAGTATATTAATATTTAATAAATTGGATAGGTTATCTTAAGGAGGGGTTACCCAAATTTAAAATACCATGTGGTCCTGTCCTCGTGAGGATTTGATGCGGGTCTAAACGAGAACTAAGTCAATCAACAGTAACATTGTCTCGGACGACGTAAGTCGGTTGCGTAATCACTTGCTGGCATGCCTACTCGACTTTCGATTGGATAATGTCACCTGCGGGCAAAATCCTTTTTCTTACTTCACTTCCGCAAAATCCTCTTTTGGGACGAGACGACAGGAGACGATCCTTTTACCCCACTCGTCTGCTGTTTCTCACTGAATCGAGCTTTTCATGGCGTTCTCTTCTTGGTTTTCTCGTTCCAGTTCTTCTTTAAAGAACATTTTCAGGATTATCCAGAGCTCATCTTTCGGCCATCATCGAACCCAGAGCACCTACCTCGCAGAGTCTCTGAACTCGAAGGGGAGGAAGCCACTACTGTCATGGCCAACTTCTATTCTTCCTCTCGCCCTCGCAGTCTCTGCTGGATCAGTTGCCCTAGACATTCAGAAAAACCCGTCGATGTGTGATGCCGTCGGTGTTGATGAGTATCGGTGGGAAGATTTTCTCCTTTTTTTCTTTTTTCTTTTAGGTGGTCGTAGCTTTATATGTGATCTGATAAACTAGTTTTAGGAATCTTTAGTGATCATTATGATCTCCCATGAAAGCGCTTTTTCGAAATTGTGTTTTTCCTCTAAAATGATGTTTTCAGAACTTGAAATCTTCTGTTATGGATTTGGATTAGCTGTTTGAATTTAGTTTCTAAATAAATGATCTTTTTGAAGATCAGTTTCGATCATACAAGCGGCTGATTGGTTAACTAAAGTCATAGTTCGATTGTTGGATTTCAGAGGTGGAACCATTGGGGGCAAAGACAGTACCGAACTTGTTGTTAAAGGTTCTCATAAGGATGTCCCACGGGAGCTTATTGAAGAATTGAAGGCCATTTGTGAAGTAATTTATTTTTTATTGACTTGTCTTATTTGAACTTGGAATTTGAAAGATATGACTTTAGGTCAGAGTTCGATTTTTTCTTCATATTTATTTTACTAAGGTCTTATTTTTATAGGAGAACATGACGTTGGATTACGATGAGAGATATTTTCATGGAAAACCACAGAACAGTTTTCACAGTGCTGTAAATATTCCTGACGTGGTTGTTTTTCCAAGGTGTGAATTATTCTTTACACAAGGTTCTTTACTTAACAACTATGATTCTTTTCACAAGGTTTTAATAACTATTCAATTTTCTCCGTTCACTTATCTGTTAACTCCCCCACCCCTCTTTTGAGGGCATTAAGTTACTTTTGATCTCACACTTTATTTTCTCAGATCTCTTATACTTTTTTGATGCCACCTGTTCTGATTCTTAGTATATTCTTTTCCTCAACCGTGAATTAAAATAAAGAAGGAGGTGGTCATCAATCTGGACATCATTATAAAAAAAAATACATTCCAGTTGACATCCATGTTGTAGATATATCTCAATGCCCAAAATTGTGGTTATCAGGTGTGTGGTGCCTGAAACTATACATCACATTGTATTGTTCTTTAGGGGATTTTTCTATTAATGAAATTTCTTTTTCTTATACAAAAAGGGTCACTAGCAGACATAACAATAAAGGGAAACTTGGGGCCATATAACATAGACGATAGAGAGAAATCAAAATGTGGATGAATGATACCAATTCTAGAGGTTTTAGATGTAGAACTATCAGCTAAGGTTACAAAAGCAGAAGAACAAATTGCATAAAAGGAGGAGAACAACCATACCAAAATAAAAAGAAAGAAAGGAGGAGAACATACCTAAATTACTGTAACATGTTTAGATCCTGAGACATTTGTCTAAGACGTAGGAGAAGTAGAAAAACAGATGATACCTATGTTGGCAAATGTAGCTGCGGTTGTGGAGGATTATGGGTTACGAGAAGTCTATTGATTCTCCATCAGTTTAAGATCTTAGGTTACTGACTTTTGTGGGTGGAAATTTAGTCACATGGAGAAGTTAGAAGCAGTCAATGCCATGGGATATGTGAACTATTATCGCTGCATAAGATATTGATTAAGTTGGGATTTCATATCCAAGGTTCAATGAACTTGTACAGTGACAATAAGGCGGCTATTAGTATTGCCCATAATCCGGTCTAGTATGATTGAAAAAAAACATATTGAGGTGGATTAGCATTTTATTAAAGAGAAGCTGTAGTTCAAAATTATCTGCACACCCTTTGTGAAGATTGGAGACCAAGTAGCCAACATCTTCTCAAAAGGGTTGAGTGGTCCATAGTTTTGTAAAAATATAACCAAGGTAGGTATGAGTGATATATATAAACCAGCTTGAGGGGGAGTGCAGGTATGATTGCTCATGTAAGGGGTACTTCTATCTTAGTATATTTGTAAGGGTATACTTGTAAATATACTGATCCTGTAGTAGATGGGGTTTGGTCTCAAATGGAGAAACTGGATGAAAATTTGTATCTCCATTCTGACATTTTTCATTTTGGTGAATGGGTTCCCTAAGGGGTTTTTTAAAAGTAGTAGAGGCTTGTGGCAAGGAGATCCCCTTTCCCCTTTCCCCGTACTTATTCATCATTGTTATTGAAATCTTAAGTAGAATGGTGGCCAAAGCGGATTCTATTGGGTTGTTGCAAGGTTTTTCCTCCCTGAATGGCGACTTATCTATTTCTTTCATTCAGTTTGCGGACAACTCTTTGTTTATGTTGAAAGCGGATGTTGAATACATTAGAAATTAAAGGAGCATCCTTCTCATTCTTGAAGCGGTGACTGGTCTTAAGGTGAATTTTCATAAGTCCTCCCTGAGTTAAGTAGGGAGGATTCCTAACCTTGAGGAGTTGGCTGCATTGTTTGGGTGTCACAAGCCTACTAAGGAATATTCTGTCGAGTATCTCAATATACTATTTGTCTATGTTTGTGATCCTGGTGTCTGTAACAATTCAGATTGAAAGACTCCAGAGGAGTTTTCTGTGGGGCTCAGATTGAGACCACTAGAAAATTTGGTGGGTTAGTTGGAAAAAGGTCTGTAGGCCTATTTGCGAAGGGGGTTTGGATGTCAGGCCCATTAAGGGAACAAACAAAACGTTGCTTGGTAAATGACTTTGGAAATTTGGATCAGAGCGTGATGCTCTTTGGAGGCACATTGTTGCTATCAAATACGGGGATTACCAGAATGGTTGGTAGCTAGCTATCCCTTGAGGGGCCTCGAGTTGTGGGGTGTGGAAGGGCATTTGCGTTGCGAAGGAGCAATTTTCTCGCTTTCTTTAGTTTAAGGTTAACTAAGGTGATAGGGTGTTGTTTTGGCAAGACCCTTGGTGCGCCGGCACCTGCCTTGCTCTCTTATTTCCATCTTGCTATTCTTTGGTTGAAAGCAAGTGGGAATCGGCTAGGGATCATATGACTAGATCCATAGTGTTCTGTTATGAGAATCTTCATCTGAGAATGAATCTTAACGACTGAGAAGTGGAAGAGATGGGTAGGCTGTTGGAACTCTTGGAGAGTTATTGCCTTGGGGATAGGGACACCGATGATGAGTTGCTGTGGTCCTTCGACACCGCACAGGGGTATTCAGTCAAATCCTTTTTTCTAGCTTCTTTGCTGGTTGCTCCTACGGCTTTCCCTTCTCGGCTCATTTGTGACAAGTTCATTATGTCAAAAGTTTCTTTCCTTCATTAGGAGCTTTGGTGGGATCGTGCCCCAACAGTGGATAACCTGATTCGCAGGGGCCTTATCATGCCTAATTGGTGTTCATTGTGCAGAGCGGATGGGGAGTCTTTGGCTCATTTGTTTCTCCATCGTCCAGTTGCGGGTGCTATTTAGGCCTTCTTTCTTTCCTGTTTACTGGTGGTTTGGCTTCACCCGGTTTCGATGAGTAGCTTCCTCGATTATTTGGGGGGTCCAGGATTGCAAGCACTTGGGTAGTATGGGCCGTGTGTTGTGGCAGGTCTTGCCAGCGGCTATTTCCTGGTCTTTGTGGGAGGAGCGTAACTGTCGCATTTTTGAGGATGCTCATCGGCCTTTTCTGAAGCTTTTGGATGTAGTTCTGTCTCGTTTGTATGATTGGATTTCTGTCTTTCTTTCCGATGTTATGCCTTCCTATCGGTCTTGGATCTTTGATTGGGACAAATGCATATTTTAGTTTTCTCATTTTTCTTTGCTCGATGGGCCTTTTCTTGTGTCGGCATCCCTCATGCTTGTATCCTGTTTTCTTGTTTGTTTGAATGAAATCTTCCTTATCTTCTTAAAAAAAGAAAAAAAAAAGATAGTATATAAATAAAAAGGGGTATGAGAGAGAAAGATAACTCTCCATACGATTTCCTCCCTTCTACATCTCTTCTTTCTTCTTCTTCCTCATCCTCAAACCCTAGCAAATCCCCATTTTATCAACTTCAACCTTTTCCCTCCCAGCAAAAGGCCTTTCAACAACACGAAAACAAAAATAAGGAAAATTAGAGTAGATAATCTGATTTCAGTGAGGAGAATGGTCTATTTTAGTGGAGATTTACTTTTGGGGATGTATACTAAGTTTATCAAAGATAAGTACTGCATTGAAAATATGTGGTGGGAATATAAATCTAGAAGAGAGATGTGAGCTTCTAAATAAAGATGATAGAGACTTGGCTTTAGATTTTATAATGCAATTAACTGAGAATGGGTCGGGAGGGCAATGGGGGAGAGACATAGAGACATTGGATTCTGAAAAAACAATTGGGATTTATTAGAAGGGGAAATCCCAGGCATCATCAGCATACCATTTTTCCTTACACATGTGAGAAAGGTAGTTGGTCCTACCAAAGAGAAAATCAAGGGGAGAGAGATTGTTAGGACTTTGGAATGTGGTCAAGGGAGAGGGGGGAGGGAGGGAGTTTTAAGTTGATCCAGTCTCATGCACAGATCACGCAACCTGTATAAAAATCTTTCCAAAACCAATTATCCATGAATCCTGAATTGTGTTTCAAGCTTATACTAGGGTGTAGCTACCGCCCTAAATAGGGTGGAATTGTGGAACTGGATTTCTGTAGCTGACCCCATAGTTGCAATAAGGAGTACACTGTAACCATTTTAATGCAGCTTTATCTCCTTTAGTTACATGCTTCAAATGTTGACTGTGATAAAATCTCTTTGGCATGGAAAGTTTGGTTTTGCCTCGTAGATAATATGATACATGATTTGTTTACTTGTATCTGTTTGTGCTTGAGAATCATGCCACATACATTTTTCAGATTAGGACTTGACTTTGAATCTATCTCCAAGGTGTGATTCTTGAATCTGTTGATAAATCTTTGATGACAGTTTAATTGAGAATTAAGAATCTTCAGTGGTGACCATTTAACTTAGAAAATGTATTTTATGATCCACCCTGTATTTTTTTTATTATCAGACAAACTATATGACAGACATGAGACAAAGAATAATTTATAGGGAGAATTACGTAAATCTCATGATAAGTTGATGCATAATTCTTGCCTCCATCTTGGCCTGTATAGACTGTTGTTGATGCTTGCTTTGGTTGCCATATATCGGGGCACTTCTCCCTTTTCTCTTTTATTTTTAATACATTCTTTTGTACTGATAAGAGAAAAAAATCTTCCCTTCTCTCTACTCTTTTTGTAACAACAAACAATATAGAATATCACAACTTTAGTTTTCTTCATGATATGGGCCATTATTTGTTATTGGAACATACAGGTCCGAAGACGAAGTATCTAAGATAGTTACATCTTGTAACAAACATAAGGTGAGAGTTCCTTCCTTTCTTTGTTAAATCTGCAGATATGCCCCACCTTTCTATTTTTTAATTTAAAAGTGTGCACTTGCCACTTTTTGTTAAAAGATCTGATTTTCCAATTTGAGTACACTAAAGTTCTTCTGTGCATATTAGATCATGACTAGCATGCACACACTAACCCTTCAAATAAATTATGACTAGAGAGCTACCTCTGATGTCTAATTCGTTTGCTTGCTCAACAGAGTGTGACTTATCAGGTTGGGCTTTTTGAGGCGACTACTAAACTAGTCCTCTTTTATTTATTTATTTATTTTATATATGCAGGTTCCTATCGTACCATATGGCGGAGCTACATCAATTGAAGGTCACACATTATCTCCAAAAGGAGGTGTATGCATTGACATGTCATTGATGAAAGTATGACTTACATGTTTCCCACTATTAACTATTATCCCAATAAGCTTTATTTTTCTAGTCTCATCTCACTTGTATGATTTTGATTTGCTGTGGTTCTATGGTAGCCAGTCTGTTACAGATACACTTAAAAGTATAATGCAAACCTCTCCTTATAGGCTCTTCACATTGAAGCATCTTGTTAACAGTGAATTAACCAACTCTCCCAAAACCTTAAGGTGTTAGGAGATACAAAAATTAATGTATTTCAACACCTCTCATTAGGAGGGGCACTGCTATCTCATGGAACCACTCAGGAAATCAGGTGCAAGTCCACAACGTGCACACACATGCAATACTACATCCCAGGGAATACTTTTACTTCCCTGGGATTTGACCTCGTGACCTAGCTTGGCTCTGATACCATGTCAACAGCAAAATAACCAACTCTCCCAAAACCTTAAGGTGTTAGGAGATACAGTAATTAATATATTACAACACATCTGTTGGGGAGTGATCATTGAATCATTTTGATTGAGGTTTAATACATCACAATACAAAATGTGAACAAACTAAAATGCCCATTTGGCTTTGACATGATATAGGATGATGTATATATATGCATATGAAGCACACCTGGGACCCAGGATGTCGTTGCAGACGTCATTGAGATGTTTGTTCGTAGGAAGATATTGAAATTGAGTAATTGGTACAGGAGGGCCTAGGGCCTCAGATGTCTTGCGGGGTATAGGCTTAAGAGGAATCCAAACAAGGTTCAAATAGGCTAGAAGTAGCTCTCAAATATAGAAAGACAAAATCTAGAATTTCTTGTTGCTGCACAGAAATAGGGCACCACAGAAAATAGGGTTAGGCTTCTCAGATTAACGTGAAACTTCACAGGATTATAGGGTTATGAATGAATATTTAATTCTCCTAGTTTGTGCACAAACAGATTTGTGAAAGTATATAAAATAAACAAAACTCAAGTTTGTCCTAGAAAATCTAGTAGAACAGATTTGTAGAAATTGGCCTAATTGACATGAGGAAATAAATAAGACTGATGCGGCATGCATATGGACTAGTGGGTGTGATTACTGGAATTGGTTGGAGGATGGAGGTACATGGAGAGTAAATGTGAGAAGGAACTTGAATGATTGGGAAGTGGATCATATGGCAAGACTTCTTGCCATGATAGAAGAATTTAAACTGAATAGGGAAAAAGAGGATGTATGGCAATGGATGTTATGTAAAAATGGGACTTTTTCGGTGAATTCGTGTGGTGATTTGTTTGGGGTTTTGAGGGTGTATGAT
>JAOXJP010230086.1:0-10846 GCA_025762735.1 Platanus orientalis
CCCCATAGACATCACCATCCTACGGTTCAAGATTTGGCACTAAAAACCTTGAAAAGAGACCCAACTCATATAGGGAGAAAAACAAATGTTTTATTAATCAACTTCATTGAAAAAGAAAAAACAAAGAGAGAGTGATTCTTATAGGCCACGATTTTGGCTGAGAAACCCCACCTACAATTCTCTTCAATTCAAATAAACTACCTAAAATAGAAACTAACCTATTGCCTAAAAATTATTTAAAAGACTTGCTAAACTACCTAATAAAATACCTCAAAACATAGGCTCATCTTGGAGTGGTTGACCAGCCATATTTTGGCTTATACTAGATGCTCACAAAATTCCCAAAAAACAAAAACAGTAATTCCCTCCATATCCTAGACTCTAATACTTCATAAACTATGAAATAAAACAATAAAATCACTAATAAAACTCCAAACATCAACTAAATTCCTTTCTTGTTGCAGCACAAGTGTTCCTCTGTGTCCTTCTCTTGTGTCTTCATGTGTGGACCCCACTAAGGCCATGTGTAGGCCCCACTTGGCTCTGATGATGTTTGCATCACCCAACCCTCGCAGCCTCATCCTATCAAATGCTACAAGAATAGCCCCTTAGTCATTGGCAGGATTGCAACGATAAAACGTAAATTTTGTGTATGTGCATACTACGTCCCTAACATTCCTCTACATTTTCTTTAGCCTCATTTGCTTTGAATCTTGGTGTGATACACAGAAGGATCAATAAGGATCTGCTCCTCCCTTAATTTGTGTGCGGGTCATGCCCACATGCACAAGCCACCCACGGCCTAAAGTCCCTGCCTAGAACTACCACTACCTCTCGAAGTAACACCCAAGTACTGCCATGTCCTTCCTCATGCACAGAGAGACCAAAATCTAGTCTAAATGACTTAACTCCATGAACCATTGTGCCTCATGCTCAGCTGCTAGACTCATCCGAACGACAAGGGTATGGAACAACTTTTGCTAGGGACTATAATGAATTCGAGTATTGGGAGTAACGAGGTGTGGCCGGGGCACAAATTGTGTTTTTTGGCCTGTGCTTCTTGGCAGCTATCTAGCATTGGGTGTATTGGGATCTAGAAATATCTACAATGAGCGTACAAGAAAACCCTCTTTAAATTTGCTTAAGAATGGATTTGCCTTTTCTGTTAATTCCTATGGATTGGATCAAAAAAAAAAAATCTTGAATGAGGTATTCAACTTAGGGGTGAATAGAAAAATAAATCTTTATTGGTTCTACCTCCTATTTTTATGAAGAGAATGAATCTTTTTATCAAAGGATCAGGGAAAAAAAATCAATCCAAGAGATCTATGTGAATGATTTGATGAAAGAAAGAATCGTCATCTATTAGAGATTACTCAAGTCTTGTTATTTAGTACGCAAGTTCCTTAGGTTGTTTTGCGTAAATGCTCTTCAAAATACTGTTTATCTTATGAATCGGATGCCCACTCGAGTTCTTGGTTTCTAGTCTCCTCTTTCTCGTCTCTCCAGATCTGCTCTTGGTTCCTCTCTTCCTCCTAAAGTTTTTGGGTGTGTTTACTATGTCCATGTTCCAAAGTCAAATAATTCCAAGTTGGACCCAAGGCTCTTAAAAGCATTTTCCTTAGGTATGCAAGTGTTATCATCCCTCTGCTCGAAAGTGTATTGTTTCCATGGACATCACCTTCCATAAGATTGTTTCCTTCTCTCATGGTCATCCCCATCTTCAGGGGGGAAAATGTGGTCTATGTGAAGATGAGGTTGTTCCTCTCTCTGTTCCTTCATATTCCTTTGATATTAATGGATATCATAATAAGAGGGAGCAAGAGGTTGCTCTAAATGAGGCAGAACCCACTCAAAAGAAATTATGGGTGAAAAATTTTACTCATGTATTTGTTAGGAAGAAGCAGAAGGTTGCTCTCAGCTCTCATGTGCCTCTCCAACAAGTCGCCTCCTCTCTAGGTATTGCTCCCTCCATACCTCCTGATGACTTCCATTTGCCTATTGTTGCTAGAAAGGGTATCTGTGCTTGCACTCAACACCTCATCACTAACTCTGTGTGTTATGACTCTTTGTCCCCTAAGTTTAGGTCTTTCTCTACCTCATTGTCCTTTGGTTTTATTCCATATAGTATTCTCTAAGCTCTTTACCAAACTTGGTGGCGAAAGGCAATGGAGAAAGAAATAAAAGCTCTTGAAAAGAAAAAAAAAAACAAGACATGGGACATTGTTGACCTTCCAATAGGAAAAAAGCCAGTTGGGTGCAGATGGATATTCTCAGTTAAGCTCCAACCAAATGGCACTGTTGAACGACATAAAGCTCGGTTAGCAACCAAGGGATACACTCAGACTTATAGGATTGATTACTAGGAGACTTTTGCTCCACTAGCAAAAATGAGTTATGTCAGGATTTTGATCTCAATTGCTATCAAAGTTGGTCATTGATCCAACTACATGTCAAGAATGTCTTTCTTCATGGAGACTTAGAAGAAGTCTACATGAGCTAAGTCTCCATGAGATTACCCATGGCTTCCAGCTATCTACAGGCAAAGGGAAGGTGTTCCATCTAAAGAAGGCACTCTATGGCCTGAAATAATCTCCCCAAGCATAGTTTGAGAGATTTAGAGGTGTTATGCTCAAGAATGGCTACAGAAAGTATCAAGCAAGCCATACTCTTTTTGTGAAACATCAACAAGAAAAAGTTACGGCCCTTATTGTCTATGTTGATGACATTGTGGTTATAGGTGATTATCATGGTGAAATCCATCATCTAAAATTTTTTCTTGGGAAATAGTTTGAGATCAAGGATTTGGTGGCTCTCAAGTACTTTCTTGGAATTAAAGTTGTTAGATCCATGGATAGCCTCTTCCTATCTCAACGCAAATATATTATAGATCTCCTTCAAGACTCTGGGATGTTTGGGTGTAAACCTTGTGACACTCACATGGAGTCCAACTATCGTATGCATGCAGATGAGGGTCACAAACTTATTGATATTGATCGTTACAAGAGACTGGTAAGGAAGCTGATCTATCTGACCTTGACTAAGCCAAATATCTCTTATGTAGTTGAAGTGGTCAGCCAGTTTATGCATGCTCCCACAACCAGACATCTTGAGCAACATGCCACATTATTCGATACCTGACAAAGAGTCCAAGTCAAGGCCTCCTATATTGTGGAAGACATGATCTCTGAATTGAGGCTTTCACTAATGCAGATTAAGCAGGATCTGTGGATTATAGAAGATCTACTTTTGGTTATCCTACTTTTGTTGGAGGTAACCTTGTTTCTTGACGTAGCAAAAAACAATCAGCTGTAGCTCGATCAAATACAAAGGCAGAGTTCCGAGTCATGGCACATGGGATTTGTGAGACACTATGGATACGTGGCTTCTTGAGAGAGTTGGAATTTCATTCTCATGGTCCTATGTGATTGTACTACAATAGTAAGGCAGCCATTAGCATTGCTCATGATTCAGTCCAACACAATAGAACAAATCATGTTGATGTTGACAGACACTTCATTAAAGAGAAGTTGCATACCAAGCAAATTTGCAATCCCTTTGGAAAGACTGAAAACCAATAAGCAAATGTATTTAATAAAGGATTATGTAGTCCTAGTTTTAGTAAGATTATTTGCAAGCTAGGTATGCACAATATTTACATACCAGCTTGAGGGGGAGTATTGATGTATATGAGTTTATTTAGGCACAATATATATGGGTATATGGGTACATTGTACATGAGTGGTATATTTGTAAATACTCAATGTACTGTCTCAAATATCTTTTTAATAAAATGCATTCATACGTATGAGGGTAGGCAATACCCTTTCATACGATTTCCCCTATCGTCTTCTTCTTCTTCAAACCCTAACACTGATCTAGCACAAACCCAGAATAATCCACTTCACCATCATCACAAAGCTGGGCTGAGTGGGACTGTGGACTACTACAGCTCTCTTCCTCTTCTTCTATTCTACTTCTTCTTCTTTATTTTATTAGTTCTCCAAGCAGTTCCATACTACAACAAGTTGATCAAGTTCAACCATCAAGTTTATGATAGAAGGTTTATTTCAGTCCTGGAATTCTGATCTTCTGTTGTGACTTATTCTACATGTTATTCTAATTTATTACCTAAGTTTCACCAAAGTACTGGACTGTTTCTTACCCATCATAATATATATTCCCTATACACTTTCAAATTGATTCACATTTGATCCTCATCAGTTTAAGAACTCTGTTGGAGTCCTCATTTATCTTGATACAGTTATTTGCATACAAAACCATGCTAGAATTTTGGAGCAGACCTGAATTTTGGTTGCTTGAGATACTTAAACTTCTCTGCTTGCTTTGAGACTTGGTGGAATTATTGTTAATTCAATCCTCTATCTGACAGAAAAGTTTCATGTTATTCAAAAAAGTCTAGCCTATTTTTATGAGTGACTTCCATTCTGTCCAGAATTCTTAAACCTGAGTTTTACCTCCTTAACCTGAGAATCCCATTCGTATAGGGTTACTTTTGCCTGTTTGGACCCTGTCTTCAGATCCTTTTGGACACATAACCCATAGGAGTTTTGAGCCCATAGACTGTCATGCATCCATTAAATTATGGTTTGGTTTCCAAACAGAATTAGAAATCCGCATATCTTAACTACCAAAATATAACTCCTAAATATTATACTAAAATAGAAAACTAAAGACCTATTAGAGAAAATATGGGCTCATCCAGCTGTATTATTCCCCTTGGATACTCCATGCCCCTAAGTTCCAACAAATTACAATTTTTCATTAAGAAAAATAAATGCCTAATCTACCCATATTTCCCAAGTAATTGATCCTTGAGGGGTCCACAGCCAAACAACCTCTTGGACCCCCTTTTGTGTTGGGGCTTCCATAAAAGTTGATACTTGTTAAGCCATGTTATGGCTGTTGCATCACCAACTCCATGTAGATCTAAAGATGTATTACGCATTGTTTTTTTATCATTTTCCAACCCCTAGCATTCATGACATGTGCAACAGCATATGTCATGAGGGTTTCGATTTCCAACAACCCTCATAGATGGTTGTTTTGCTAATGTAATGACTCTTATTTGTGTATTGGCGTTGACTATATCATTTCTGGAAGTTTCATCTAAAAAATTTCCAACATTTCCATAATTTCCATGATTTTTACAAAGTTTTCATAGTCTCCACAAAACATTTCCATTTCCGTGGGGACCGAAACTGAAACTTGGAACCTTGGTTTTGAGAAAATAAAATTGTCTTAGTTTTTCATTCAAGTCAAACAAAATAATTTAATTCAAACAAAAACTTATAACTGCGCGAGTAAGATATCTACAAGGATTGTTGATCAAACAGAAGAGAAAAAACAAACAAAACCAAAATGCTTTTGTTTAAGCAAAGTGAACCATGCACTTACTCAAGACTTTTTGTTTGGCCAAAGATAAATATTAAGCATGCATCAAAGAGAAAGTCAGTCATACAAGCTGTTCATTGAAACATTGACACAAAATAGAAAGCAATATTTTTAATTTGAACGCAAATGTGGATTGCAATATTAACTACATTTGTGATAGCTCAGCTATAAACAATTTAGACTTTAAATCATGACGTCGTAAATCAGAATAAACAGGTTAGGAACCAAGCCTACCAACAAATTTTTTGGGCCATCAGCCAGCCATAGCCGACAAACAGCCTCTATATCGGATATAAATCTGGAAATGAGAAAGAATAGCACAATTAGTTAGTTCTTCAAATTCCACGTTACATGGTCCAAATATTTTTGGGTTAACAAATACAAACGGAATGTGAACATATAAAAAGTTACATATTAATAAATGGATACCTTTCCCATGAAGAAGCAATAGTAAAATCATCAAACCCTTCAACCTGTACAAAAAAATTAAGAAGCCATAAGTTTAATTACCCCATTATTGGCCCTAAAACATATTCGTTGATGCAACCAAATCATCTAGAATGACAAATGCCACCCATCCACCTATCCACACACACACACACATATTAATATACCACAGATAAGGAACCTCCTCCCCATTTATCGAATGTGAAAGGGTGGCAATTCTTGGCCTAACCCACCTGAACCTGCCTCTCTAATTGTTTCCTTCTGAATTCTGGTTGCCATAAGCCCATAACTCAACCTATTTAATAATCGGGATTTGTATTGGCATCAACCGCTTGCTTGAACCTGAAGCAACCCAGTCATTTACTGAACACCCTGGTTACCCCCCACCCCCCAAATTTTTCCAAGTGCAACATCAAACAATTAATAATCAGGCCAGGTTCAGGTTGAGCATTTCCCAATTGATCCGACCAATTGCCACTCCTCAGACTAACAAAGTGAACCTGAAGCATTACCCTAGTGCCCATGACCAATTGGGTATACACATTCGCAGTTAGTATTTGCCCTTGCTACTCTACAATTTACTATGTGTTACAAATTTGTCAGCTTTCAAGGTCCCAATAACAATCATTAAGAAAATTGGAGAATCAGAAAAAACCTTTTATGGGTATTGGGGGAGATCAAAGAAGAAGAAGAAAAACCACTTTCTTCTTCTTCTATTATTTCTTTCATATTACGGTTTTTTAATTAATTGATTTATTTTTTTATGAAGGATGGTGATTCAGAGAAAGAGGCGGACAACGGTGGTGGAATCCAAGACCTTAGACTTTGAGGAGCAGTGCAGTAACAATCGATGCGTCAGGCTGATCAAGAGAGGGAGGGGGTTTTACCACTTCAATATTGTTCGATTGGAGTCTACAAAATGGATTTTGGAGAAGGTGATTGAGGTGGAGGGGTTGACTAATCTTACATGGTTCGACAGAACCAGGAGGGAGGGCAAGAAGATGATGCTGGTCCAACGCAAGGAGAATGGTAGAGGTTGATTCCTCTCAGTTTCCCTGATATCGGAGGAAGGTAAGGCTAAGTATATCGTGCTGCTGGAGGGTAAGAAGGGCTATGGTTGGGAGAATGTAGTGATTTCCCTATCCGACCTTCTTCGGGAGATGGATGGGATCATGGGGGGCGGGCCATCAACTGTTGGTGAAGCTTCTGGAGTAGGTGGGAAGTAGCTGAGGATGTAGGAGAGTAGTCGTTCCTGTTTAAGTATATTAATTTGTGTATCTCCTAACACCTTAAGGTTTAGGAGAGTTGGTTAATTTATTGTCAACATGGTATGATAGCAAGTTTGGTCATGAGTTCGAGTCCTGGTAGAATTATTTTCCCGGATGTAGTGTTGTGTGCGTGTGTACGCATTGTTGGAACCCATGCCTAGTTCCCCAAGTGTGTTCCCAAGAGAGAACAGTGTTCCGCCTAAGGGGGTGTTGAAGCATATTAATTTGTGTATCGCTTAACACTTTAAGGTTTTGGGAGAGTTGGTTAACTTACTGTCAACAGCTCCTCCCCTCGAGGGACTCCCATGGAGCATATCAGTTCCAGTCATTGCCACGATTTTGTCGGTGATTGGCGTAAGGAACTTAAGATTGGGGTGGAAATCGTCTCTTCAAGTAGGAATCTTGGGATAAGGACTTTCTACACTAAAGGGTGCCTGTCGATTAGGTTATGGAAGAGGACGGTTATGGCATTGTATTTATTGGGCTCTCCATGCTGGGAGGAGTGTCGTAGGCTGATTTTGTAATTTCTTCATTATAAATACTCTCCTTCCCTCCGACAAATTGACAACTCAAGGGCAATCATATTCCTTCAATCCAATCAAAACGCAAACCAGTTGAAGGCAAGTGGAACGGAAGGGCTGGGGAGATTGAGTTGGTCTTTCCAGCAATGGTCGTCGAAAGTTGGGTGGGTCAAGCCTCGGGAGCTGGTGGTGGAAAGATGGGTTCTTATTGTTGGGCTTCCGCATCACCTGTGGAACAGGGGCATGTTTACAACTATTGGAGGTCTCTATGGTGGGCTGGTAAGGTGGAAAACGCCAATGGAGGTGGAAGACGAGTTTAAGGAGGCTTGCATTTTGGTTCGACATTGTGGCTTGGAAGAATCCCCAGGTTTATTGATATTTTTAATCAAGGGAAAAAATTTCAGGTAGTCCTACAACCGGAGATGGCGGCTCCTAGGTCGCCGGTGGTGAGCAAGGGGATGGAAATTTTGGCGTCAGTTGACACGGGCAAATGATCAATGGGAGAGGGGGGCCGTGAGTCGTGGGCTCTGCAGTATGGCTCAATTTCAAATTCAAAACCCAACGGTTCTGTGGATAAGGATGCAAGAAGCCAAGGAAATGTCAAGGTTGGAATTGGATATGGTGAGGTTGGAACTAGGTTAAGGCGATCTAGGCTAAGGGATGATGGTACATTGCCCGTGCAAAGGCCTATTGGGGGGGCATAATTTGGAAACTAACCAAAGCTTGAGGGCATATTTGGAGGAAATAAAGGAGGGGCACATACAGAATTTCACGGTGGATCGAGGGGCATTTTCGTCTAAGGTGGCCCATGGTGATTTAGGGATTTTGACCAATAAGGGAGGGCCATTTCGGTCCTCCGAATTCCGGGTTTCAGAGGCGGAACCAAGTCGATGCTCCTCTGGTTTAAGAAGGGTAGTCGGGGTATTTCCTTCGTTGGAATCCCATTTTAACGAAGGGGATGCCCATGGGGATGATTCTCTCTCTCCCAAGATGGTTGTGGAGGGGGAAAAGGTTGGTGATGGCAATGGCGAGGTTTCGTTTTTGTTGAACTAACCGGAATGTCTAGGTGGTTTGCCTTCATCATCTACTCCGAACAGCTTGAATTCAGAAGGGGCGACCCTGTGTCGAAGGGGGCTAGTTAACTCTTTTCCGCTAACAAGAGGGATGATGACTCCTGGCAATTGGGGACTAGATTGTACACCTCAAGTAAATTTGGTTGGTATTCTAGATAGGGCTCTCAGGATTGGGCCTCTAGATGGGGGAAGGTTGGATGTCGCTAAAGGGATTGGTTTCCTCTGGACAAGCTATTCACAGAGGAAACCTAAGGGGTCGTATCTGGGGGGGTCCTGCAACTGGAAGTGGCTAGGGTGTGCACGAGATAAGATCGGCGTGGGAGCTCTGTAGGGGAGTGGGTTCCCCATCGATTCTGAAGACCCGGTTCTTTTCTCATGCTCTATTTGGGAATAGGTCAAAAGAATCCATGATGACAATTTATCGAGGGAGTTGGTCCCAGTGATAGAGGACATTCAACCGTTTTCGGAGGTCTCGAATTAGGTGCTGGAGAAAATTGGGAAGGTCAGTAGGGTGGTGGGGATGACTTTTGAGAGGGTCGAACAAGAAGCTTGGGCTATGTTTCCAAAATTACAGTGTAGGGTAATTCAGGGAGAGTTGGGAAACCCAATCTAAGGCAGAGTGCCGTGAATGAAAAAATATGGAGTGGGAGCTTTCATATGGTAAAGGGGGAGGGGATCAAGCCGCAAGGACGGGGTGTAGTGAGCAGGGGAAATTTAAAATTTGATGTCAATTTGAATCCTTTCGTGAAATGAGTAAGGTCTCGGACAATTTGATAAGAGAAGCCTCCTTAAAGACTGGCTCGCAGGAGTAGGGCGGAGATTGAGATGGTCTAAGAGTCAAAGCTCAAGGTTGCAGACAAGAAGGTGGTGGCAAAGAATGGGTTGGATCTTTCTTTCGTCGTTGGGGGCTGGGGGGTGTGACCCTCTTTTGGGACAGGGGCCGAGTTAATGAGTTGGCGTTGAGGGTGAATAGGTTCTTTGCGATTCTCATGGCCTCTCGTGTGGGGGAATCCTCAAGCTGGTGTGTGACAGCAGTTTATGAGCCGATGGATGGGGCACTCTTTAGTGGGTTTTAGCTAAGTTGGACTCGATTAAGGCTGATTGTGCTTTGCCTTGGTGCATGAGGAGGATTTCAACGAAGTGTTGTTTACTGTTGAGAGGAATAGAGGTGGGAGAACACGTGGGATGGAATTTTTTGGAGATTTTGTCGATAGAAATAATCTTATGGATGTTCCTCTTTTGGGGGTCGAGTTCACTTGATCTAATTTCCAGGAGAGACCCTCGTTGAATAGACTGAACCGATTTTTTATTTTTATGGAGTGGGAAGAGTGTTTCTCGCCTATTGAAGCTTTAGCCCTACCCAAACCTGGTTCAAACCATTCTCCTTTGGCACTGCATGAAGGAATGACTAGATTTGGTCTAATGCAGACATCATGATTAAGATGATGATTGGACCATATTCATAGCCCTTTATTTATATTTTTATTTTTTTCTTATGTAATTATGTCTCATGTAAAGGGGGCACAGATTTTGAGGGTATTTTAGTCTTTAGTGGGTTATTTGGGTTTTTTTAGTCATTACTTGTAATTAGAGGGTATTTTGGGCATGAGTTATTTGTCATGGGGGGTATTTGAGTCCAATTACTATATTTAAATTGTAACCTAGTTGTGGGAATCTCTTTATAAGAGCCCACGACCAGATTTTCTTAGCTATGTGAATTTGAATAAAAGTATTCACAGCTATATTCTTCTTCCTTCTTCCTCTTACTACTTTTGCTGCAAATTGAAGCTATTAAAACCTAGGAATGGGTATAGGTTTAACCCAGTTTAACGGATGTAGTGTGGGCCACTCCCTTCCCCTTCGGTTTAAGGTCTTCTTCCCTTTCTTCTTTCTTCTTATCATACTTCTCTACAAAATTTTACTATGCTGAACTTGTTTGAATTGCAAGAGATACAACCATACTTCCTCATCTTGAAGGTTTTTTTTTTTTTTTTTGTTCAAGAAATCATTCAAGGGGGCCGTAATCAAGTATGGTAATAAGGGTAAAGGGTATTCTTACCACTGCAGTGGCTGCTTAAAGGCTCTCATTGAATAATTGATGAACTGAAGGATTGAATACAGC
>JAOXJP010230087.1:0-10846 GCA_025762735.1 Platanus orientalis
TTATTCACCTATTATTTTGATTTCATTTAATAGTCAATTCATAATTTTTTTCTAATGGTTTGAAGTTACTTCTAATTACACTTTACTTGCTTCCCAATCGCTTCCTACCCATTCTCAAAATGTTTCTTACTTGGTTTTCACTTCTCGCTTCCCAAGGATTTATTGAGCCTTGCTTCCCACTTCTTGCTTTCGCATTGCTTCTCATTTTCGTTTCTCGCTCTGGTAACTATGCTCCAACCAAATTGACCAACAAACATCCAGGCATATAAGGCCCCGTAAAATCTTGCCTTTCTTCGAAGTCTTCTTCAAATTCCAAATTCCATCCAAGGAATAGATTTCCAATAGTGTTAGAAAATACCTAAGATATTCCCACTTCTCTAAGGATTTCCTCCCATATTTCCTGGGCAAAAGGACAATGCATGAGCAAATGGTTAACAGTTTCCTCATCCTCAAGGCATAAAGGGAACATGTTCGGCAATATCATGCCTCTCTTCCTTAGAAGATCAATGGTCAGAGGTCATTCCTTACATGTTGTCCTCCAAAAAACAACACCTTGGAGGGAGTCTTAAGGCACCACAAGCATTTCCTCATGAAGATTTTTCTTTATCTCCAAAGAAAAGAAAACAAGAGCCAACCGTAAAAGCACCATTTTTGGATAAAGTCCATTTCCAAGAGTCCTTTTCATCTCCTCTAAGTTGCACATTCTCCACCAAAACATAGAGATGAGCAATTTCATCCACCTCCCAATCATTAAGGTTCATTCTAAGAGGGAATATTCCAACCACCATTGTCATCTTGCCTCCAACAATCAGCCACTGAAATTTTCCTATTTGAAGTAATAGCGTAGATGTGAGGGGCTTCTTCCTAGAGGGGTTGATTAAAACACCATTTGTCCCACCAAACTTGTGTTTCCTGGCTTGCCCCTACCTCCACCTGAATGGCTTCCTTAAACTTAGTTGCAACTTGCATGATTCCCTTCCAACAAACTCACTCCATGAGAGGATTGGGGCATATTTTTGTTTCCCAAGGGCTCAATAGACCATATTTGCTAGCAATAACTTGTCTCCGCAAGCTTTCATTCTCATGCCCAAAACGTTAAAACCATTTCGAAAGGAGAGCTTTGTTTACATAGTCTTTTGATCCCGAGACCCCCATTCCATTTCAGTTTGCATATATCCTTCCAAGCAACCAAATGAAGACTTGCTTCCTCCCTACCTTTTTGTAACTTTTTAATTGTGTTAGCAACAAAAGAGAGAATGACGAAGAGAGAGAAAGTAGGTTGGAAGGCTTGCCAAAACCAATCTTAGCAATGTGATTTTTCCTCTTTTTGACAGGTATATTCCTTTCCAACCTGCAAGTTTTTTCTAAATTCTTTCAATAACATGGTTCCAAGGGGCCTTGCTTTTGAAAGGAGCTCTAAGAGGGAGACCCAAATAGTTGGCGGGGAGGGAGCCCATTTTACATCCAAGAACCTCTGCTACTACAAGTCCTTCACTTTCCCTATGCCATAAATGCAACTTTTTAAGAGATTTAACCTTTAGGCCCAAGACTGCTTCAAAGTAGTGAATAACACACCGAAGATATTTCAATTGATTAACCGAGTTCTTACACAACACAAGGGTATTATCCGCAAATTGTAGGTGGGATACTACCACCCCATTATTGTAAATCTCAAATCCTTCCATCAAGCCCCCTTAAAATGCCTTCGATAAAAGAGCCCCAAACGCCTCAGCTACCGCTTGAAATAAGAATGGGGATAATGGATCTTCCTGGCGAAGATCTCTGGATCCATGAAAGCACTCAACCAAGACTCCGTTTAGGAGAATCGAGAATGACGTAGTCCTATAGCATTTTTGCATCCATTGTCTCCATCTAATACCAAACCCCAGACTTTTAAACATGTAATCCTACAAACAGCCCTCAGGGAGACAATTTGCAGAAAAAAACCCAATGAGACTTATTAACCTCCCAATTAGCCAACTTATCAGCTAACTCATTCTGACTCCTATCAACACGAGATAATGAAATAGATAACACAAAGATAAGCTCCCAAATCTCATAAAGAATAGGAGTCGGACTCCAAGAGCCCATACATCCCTCTTTGCCCCAGCTAATTATCACCGTTGTATTTTAGGCTTGGAGGTGTAGAGGCTATGAGGGGGTGCAGAATAGGGACCTCATTAGGCATTGGGAGAGAAGTATAGGGCTAGCTGAGTTATAGTTGGGGCTTTCCTGGGTTGTGTGGTTTCTCCCTTTTTCTTGACGAGACTCCTCCCTTGTGTACATTATTTTTTCTTTTTTTAAATAATTTTTTTATCAAAAAAAAAAAATGATCACCGTTGAATTACCCTCCACCACACAATCTCTTATCCCAAGATGATTCAATTCCCTAAGTCCCATCAAAAGGCTAGTCGTTGCAGCTTTAGTTGCATCGCACACTCCCAAAGGCCCGTAAAGGGCTCTAACAACATGATGGTTATGATCCCGAATCGCACCCAAATCCAGCTTGACCTGGATTACCATTAAAATCACCATGAAAGTTGAGCTTAAGGGATCCAACAAGAGGGGGAACCCATGACAACAGCTCTTTCCTAGTTCCTACACACCAAAGAAGCCCATCTTAAGGAGGAGATCCTATCATATTGGATCATAGATGGGGGAATATTTTGGAATTCTTTAAGCACCAAGAGCCAACTACTCACATCTCTCATTATATAATCAATCATACACCTTGAGAGCTAACTTTTTCTGCAAAAAGCCTTCTATTTCTTTCCTTCCACACACCCCATATCACTCTATGCATTAGATTATCCCAAAACAACTTGGTACGATTCCCTTGTCTGCCCCCGTACCACTAATAGACAAAGCTTTGATACCCTCAGGCCAAACATGAGCTCTATCTGTCTTGGAGAAAAAATAGTACCAAATAGACAATGTAAAGCGGCAATGAATGAAAATATGCTTTGAAGATTCACCCTCTTCCTCACAAAGAATGCACTAGTGAGGAGAAATTGCTATATGAAGTCTTTTTCTCTAGAGCACATCCATAGTATTAATGTGATTAAGCACATATAACCACATAAAAGCTTTTACCTTTGGAGGCACCTTAGATTTCCAACTCTCTTGGCAAAGTCAAATCAAAATTTTGCGAAGGAATCAAGGTATTGAAAAAAGATACAAGGACTCAAGGGTCCAAACTCTCTTGTCAGGAAATGATTTTGAAATGAAAACATTTTTTAAATTTAACACCAACGGGCCAAAGAAATCTATTTTCCAATCAAACAAATCCCTTTTGAAAGTTAGATTCCATGAGTGACCACACATCGAGGGGGAAAGAACATCAACAATAACCACATTTTTCTGATTGGATAATCTAAAGAGTCTTGGTTGGGTAGTAGATAAAGCATTTGTCCCCCCACCAAATATCATTCCAAAAAGTAATCAACTACCCATAACCCACCACTAGCCGAATATGAGGAAGGAAAAGATGATAGAGTTTAATAATGTGTCTCCACAATAAAGACATGGAAGGGGAGGCACGGCAAGAATAGTCTCGCCCATTTGGATCCAGTCCATATTTGTTTCGAATAATAGATTGTCAAAGACTGCCATTCTCAACAAAAAAACATCTAAAGCCATTTCCCAAGCAACGCTACATTCCTCTCCTTAAGGTGACCAATACCCAATCCACCATATTCCTTCGGTTTACAAACATCCTCCTACTTCACCAAGTGATCCTTTCTTTCCTTGCCACTTTCTCAAAGGAAATCCTGTTGGCACTTTTCCAAATCCACACACACGTTTATAGGCATTTTAAAGAGAGACATATAGTAAACAGACAAGTTAGACTAGCACCCTTAATCAAAGTAATTCTCTCCCCTAGGGAAACATAGGACTTTTCCAACAAGCCAACTTCCTTTGAACTCTTTCCACTGCAGGGTCCTAAAAGCATACGGCCCTAGGATTGCCCCTAAGTGGCATACCCAAGTATTTTAGAGGCCACGTCTCTACTCTACAACCAAAACTGTCTGCATATGAAGATAGAACCATATCGTCAATCCTAATTCTAGTTAGGCTATATTTGGCAATATTAACTTTGAGCCCTGAAATGCATTCATAAACTTTTGAGATGAGCTTTAAGTTTAAAACTTGATCCAAACTTACTTCCACAAAGCAAATTGTATCATCAACAAATTGCAAGTGAGAGACCAATTGCCCATTATAGCTTTCTTCAAAACCCTTAATAAGGTCATTTTCCACTGCTTTAGACATCAGAGCACTAACCCATCAGCCACGAGGGTGAACAAGAATGGAGACAAAGAATCCCCTTGTCGTAACCCTTGAGAGGAAGGGAAAAAACCTTTAGAGACTCGTTGATCATTACAGAAAAGTGTGGGTGATCAAGACATCCCATGATCCATTGAATCTATTTATTTCCAAAGCCTTTTTCTTCAATCCTTTGAAGGAAACCCTAGTTCACCCTATCATACACCTTTTTCAAGTCAATCTTACACACCAAACCTTGCTTCTTCAGCCTTTTCCTACCATCAACAAGCTCATTAGTTATAAGAATATCATTAGTTATTTGCTTCCATTTCACAAACACACCTTGTGAATCTGACACCAAACCTCCCATCATATCCCTAAATCTCGAAGATAAAACCTTAGCAATGATTTTATATAAATTACTCACCAATCTTATTCTCCTTTCTTAATCATTGCATCTATACATTCATTTGCTATCAAAACACCATCTATGCTTTAGTGACCCCCAATGAAGGCACTTTGGTTTGGCAAAATATTTTTGAGACGTGTCGTAAGATTCGTCGAAAGGATCTTGTACATGCTACCCACCAGGCTAATAGGCCAAAAATCCTTTATTGAGTCCGCCCCCACCTTCTTTAGGATGAGGGAAGGCATTACTCCTTTTGTCCAGAAAGGAATCCTTGTAGAAGTCTTCTAGTGTTATCATCACATCTCTTTTTAGCACCTCCCAACAAGCTTTGAAAAAGGCCATAGAGTAGCCGTTTAGGCCCAGAGCTTTGTCATCATCAATACTCCATATGGCATTCTTCACTTCAATTTCCTCGAAGGGTCTTTCCAACCAATCTCTCTGCGCATCCAAAAGGGATTTGAAGTGAACTCCATCTCGCTTAGGTCACACTATTCCTGGATCCTTATAAAGATCCCTGAAGAAAACGGCCACATGGTTTTCAATCTCTCGTAATCATCCACTACCTCCTCAATTTTCAATTTAGATATGTAGTTAGCATTTCTTCTGGTTGTTGCTATCCTGTGGAAGAATTTCATATTATGATCCCCCTCCATTTACCATTGAGTTTTGGCTTTTTCATTTCCATTTAATTTCCTCAAGGCTTGCCACATTAGAAAATTATTGCTTTGTCAAGTCCCTTAGGCATCTTTCCTCCCTGGTGAGGCTTCTATATTCTTCAGTAGTATCCCAAATTCTTTATCTCTTCCATAAGTCTTCTCTTCCTCACTTCAACACAGCCAAATGTAGTCTTATTCCAAGATTTAAGTTTTGCCCTTAGCATCTTAAGCTTTATTCTCATCCTTTGGCACAATCTTCCATAAGCTTGAAAACTAGCCCACGAGTCCCTTACTTCGTCCATGAACCTAGGGAATTTTAGCCACATATTTTCAAATCTGAAAGGCTTCGGGGTTGTATAGCTCAACTTCCCATTTAGAAGGATTGGAATGTGATCTGAAGTTGCCCTTGAAAGGGATTCCCCTTTGAATAAAAGAAACGCCTCGTCCCATTATGGAGATACAAGAAATTTGTCCAACTTGCTTAGGGATGGGAGCTCTTGCATATTTGACCAGGTGAAGGTGGTCTCGAATAGCGCAGCCTCCCGAAGGGCCAAGCTGTCCACAAAGTCTAAAAAGTAGAGCATAGTTTTGTGGTTCCTACTGGGCCTAGTCCTCTTGTTAGGATTTAGCACTTCATTAAAATCCCCTCCCAAGCACCAAGGCCCTGGCCATGCCTCTCTAATACTTTAAAGCTCCTCAAAAAAAGCCTTAGATAACATGCTATCACACAGACCATAAACTCTTAAGATTATCCAACATTGATCAGAATCTTTCATACAGCCATATATAGAGGCAAAGAAGGATCCTATCCTGTGGTCTATGACCTCAATCACTCTGGCATCCCAAAACACACAAGCACCTCCTGCAGACCCCAACAGATGGAAGGCAAAAGCCATCCACCACAGCAAAAGGACATACCTGCCATAACATACCTCTCTCCATCCCTTTTTGCTTAGTTTCTTGCAGCAAAACGATCTCGGCCTTATTCATTTTCAACACTTCTTTAATGACTGAGCGTTTATCCAGTCTTCCCAAGCCTCTAACATTCCACAACAGAACAGAAAATTCATCGAAATAGAACAAACTCGGGGCAATAAAAGCTCCATGTTTACACTCCACCAAGGGACCTAGCTCCCTTCCACCCTCTGCTACCACCTCCATTGCCATAGTGCACATAGGAATAGAGATTTTTAACTTCTCTGTGAACCCTCCTGGAGTTCATGATGGATTCAGAAATTGAAATCTCCCTCTCAAGGGTTGTGAATAATTTTATGGCCTGTGGCTCGACCCCGTCGAAAGAAAGGCCTAAAAATTGACTAATGGCCTCCATTTTATTTAACACCCATAATGAGACGTCTGAGATTGGTTGTACCTGATCGTCAACTTGTACGATAGCCCAAGAGGAATCTTGTGCTTGGGGCAAAGTGGCGACTGGTGTTTGTTGCGAGGGTCGATCCTTCTCATCATTTGGCAGAGGCGCAATGGTAGTGAGAGGTCTCGCATGGGGGTACTTCTGTCAACTTCCAAGGCTTTCTCTTCATTCTCTTTCAGATTTCCGCCATCCTCCTTGTTGGTTGCTCAGAACCAAAATTCGTAACCTGAAGCCTCACCTCTCCCCTTTGATCATCGTTAGAAGGTTACTCCACCAAGACATGATCTCCTTTCTCCGACAATTCTCCAGGTTCCCAAGTGCCTCCAAATCGCAACGATGTTTACTGCCACTGGACTCTCAAAGATGTTGCTGATTGGAGATCCCTGTATCTTAACAGGGTTTGGATCGATGGAATTTCTGAAGTGGTTGAGAACCCACTCTTTTGTCCTTAGAGCAGATCAATCATCTCCTTGGTGAAATCCCGAAATCATGCTTTGATTACCAAAGTGGGATTTAAAATGGCCAATAGGTTTCAGGGGTAATATCAGTAAACAAGTAATATTATTCTTGGACCATGGAAAAGACAAAAAAGACCTCTGGTCTGACCATCTTCTTCATTGACAAACTTTCTCATTGGGGGTAATCTTGTTCTTATGCTTTCCTTTCACTTAAAAAGGCATGGTCTGAAATTGCCGAAATCACCCCTTGATGTTTGTTTCTTGTTAGCTGCTCAGAAAGGGCAGAACAGTCATTATCATTGCCCCCTCTCCTCCTCTTGTTCGTACAACTGTCCCGATTCAGAATGAAAATCAGTGGTTTGGCCAAAACCACCAGGCGGTATTCCAATACCAGAAACTGCCTTATGATTTGAATTTTGAATCTATCACTCAGTCTGAGACGCGAGGTCTGGCACTAGTGTCAACTTCCAATCTCCTCCAGCATCGTCCAGATCATCCTCCAACACAATCACGACCATGTGAGAGAACTCCCCGTCATCCATGGAGATTATCCTGGGTATTTGGCCAGGATCACACAGCCGAATCTTGAGGCAAACCCATCTGATGTCCTTGAGGTTTACTGACCGGGGGTCTCTATCTAAAAACCCTCCACATATGTCATCAATCTCCACAAACCTTTCGTGCTTCCAGAGGTGTAGTGGCAATCCTCTTGCCCTAACCCATCGGGGTTTCTGCAGCCAATCCGGATCCACAGATCCCAGATGAGGAGACCATCTATGGAAACATAAATGTCCTGGAGCAATAGATTGTGATCCCTTGGAGTTTAACCAGATGACCTCCGCCCATGAGCAAACCTCAGTTTTCGTCTAGGGGAATGATCTAAAGTTTCTCTTTACACAAAAGGGCCTCTTGTATTGCTAATTCGATCCATTCCCACTCCATACTGGAATCGATCCGATCAAAGCAAACCGCCGAAGATCAATACCGAAGTCAGCCTTCTCCCCCTATTGGTAGTTTTCCAGAGCCTCTTATCCTTTCGTCTCTCATGTACAGGAAGAGCAGGAAAGTCATGGGGTTTGGGTCGATAGGTAAGGCACAACTTCAGGTTTTTCCTCATCCATAAAGTGATTCTGAAGAACTGAAGCAAGCTTCTCCCATCCTTCACCATTATCCTCCTCCGGGATTAAAATCCACCTTCCACAGTCACTTCTCGGACTAACCGATAGTTCCACAAATCTCCCGCAATCGTTACTTTTCCTCTGCAGAACCACCACCTTCTCACCTTCATCTTTTGTGCGAGTTAGACAATCATGATTCGGTAATCTTGTTGCCAGTCATAAGTTTTCACATAACCATCTAATCAAAGACGATTGGATCTTCACGTTCATAATGAAACCTCTGCCACGGTCCATAAGGGAGAGCAGAGACGATCTTCCATAAAACTCCAATGGCTTGAACATGGTCATTCCAGATGGCTAGAGAAGGGTTTGTTTAATGAAGCTTTACTGCGATGAAGAAGATAATAGCAATTGAGTGGAAAACTTGCTCTTGCAAAAGCATATGACTTGATCTGTCTCAATGTAAACTATACCAGGAAACCACCTGGACTTGGTAACCGTAGTCTTGCAGGTAGCCTGTAACTTATCTTATTGGGGGCTTGAACAGTAGGTCTCAGTTTTTGAAGCTCTCCACAACATTGCACACATGTAGGTTGTCCAGCATAACAGTTTTAAGGAATGATCTACATCCATATCACATGGCTCACTCTCACTTTAAGTTTGTTATGTAAAGAGTTAATGGCTTGGTCCTGTGACACAGTACATTTCATTATAAGTATTGGTCAAAGTTCATGATTAGTTGATATGCCTGTTAAACAAATGTCTATGCTTGCATAAAAATGTTCTTTCCATCTGATTCTATGAGGTCTTTAAACATTTCTGATCATTCATCTATTGGTTGGAATAGGGCCAAGATCTTTACCAGTCGAAACAAGTGAGAGATAAGCAAATAGCACGTATACTTGGAAAGGTTTGCTTATATACTTTTTTTCCTTTTTTCTTCTTTTTTTTCTTTCTTTTTTGTGACCTTAAGGAGATTAACATGATTTAATCATGAATTCATTCTCTTGTGCTTAGGTTTTTACCTTGCATGCTTTTACAAGACCTGAGTTTTTTTGTGAATGCAGCACAGCTAGTGCTGAAACAGTGTACCAATTTGTTCATGCTTTCCCATCTTATTTATGAAAATCATATATTATATTTGCAGGCACCCACAATTGCGGCAGCAGCTTATTTGAGGATGGCCGGAAGGCCTCCTGTTCTTCCTTCTAGTAACCTTTCTTATTCAGAGAACTTCTTATATATGCTGGATTCATTGTAAGTTTTGCTGGCATTGTTTTCTGTTTCCTTTTCTTTTTCTTTTTCTCATATTATTTTACAGGAAAACCCTATGGTTATACCCAGAATCTTACTAAAATGTTACTTTCTTGTGATTACTTCATCTTTGTTTTTGTAAGTGTCCAAGTGATATCACCTTCCCTTAACATCCTTTTCAACCCAACTCGACTCAGCCTTATCCTAACTAACTAATCATGAACCATCGTTCAACTCTACTTTAGGCCATATCTTCCAGTAGTCCATAAGCTCTTATGACTGCAGCCCAAGTCCTTTTTGGCTTTCTTCTTGTTCTTTTAGAGGCCTCAACTTGCACCAAACCTCTCATGGTCATAGGTAGTCATTGGTCTTGTTGCACATGATTGAACCATCTTAGTCAACTTTTCCACATCTTGTCACCCCTAAGTTCTCATGTATGCATTCAGATCCAATTCTATCCTTTCTCATCTTGCCACCCATTCATCTCAAGATCCTCATCTCAGCTACACTAATTTTATGTATAATGTATGTGTTGTTTCTTGTCCACTCCATAAAACATGGCTAGTCTTATAGTTGTCTTATATACTCCCTTTCAATATAATGGTATGCATCAATCATACAGAATTTCAGAAGTGCTTTCCTATTCATCCACTTCTGTCTTATTCTATAGGCAACATCCGCTCTTTATAGATGACTGTACCTAGATAACAATAGTGGTCCTTCTGAGATGTCTCTTGGTCATCCATCCTTCTATTTCCACGTTTATGTACTTACACTAAATTTGTATGTCCTATATTCTGTTTTAGTCTGGTTCATCCTAAAATGTTTTGATTCTAAAGCATCCCTCCGTAGTTATAACTTGGCGTTTACCCCCTCTCTAGTCTCGTCAATCAGTTCTATATTTTCAACAAACTACATCTACCATGGAACCTCCTTCTGTGTATGCCTAGTTAACCCATCCATCACCAATGCAAGGAGATATGAACTCAATGCACATCCATGGTGTAAGCTTCTGCGTTTAAGAACTCCATTGTCTCTTCCACGGTTGTTCTAACACTAGTTACAGCTCTATCATATATCTCCTTGGACCTTAACTCAACTCAGCCTAACATTACATCTCTACTTTAGACCCTTTTCTCTACCAGAACACACCAAATGATTAGGGACTTATGCTGTCTTGAAATGAATAGAGACCATTTGAATCTCTCTCTCTCTCTCTCTCTCTCTCTCTCTCTCTCACACACACACACACACACACACACACACACACACACTCTACCAACAAACACTAAAGTAAGAAAATATCTTTGTTT
>JAOXJP010230088.1:0-10846 GCA_025762735.1 Platanus orientalis
TGTATGCATGTGTATTTTTAAAGAATATTAAAATACAAGTGTACTAAAATAAGCTATCATTCCTAATGAATCTATTTATTTCCTTGTGCATATGTAGTTAGATTAGAATATGCTTCTTAAGTTTCCACAATTTTTACAATTTTTCTTTTTGATATTTCTGACATTTCCGATATGTCTTATTTTGGTCTGACCGACATTTCCACCGATACCGATATTTTGAACTTTGAACCCACCCTGAAGTTTCATACACTATTTTAAAATGGGAAACTTTTTTGTCATAAAGACTATTCAATAGAAAATGTGGACCTGATGTCCAACCTTTTCAACTCTACTCTCATACTGTACATGTGGCCACCCATCTCATCGACCAGGACTGTTCAATTGGTGGCCACCTTCTCATTGGTTCTTGAATCTTGACCATTAAACTAATTTCTTTAGCCATCCTAATTTCAGCCTTAAATGACAATCTTAATCCCTCCTTGGAGTATGATTATTATGGAAGTTATAAGCATTATGGAGTACTGTTTCTATACTTAAGAGAAGGCAAGTGTGCAGCAGACCTTTTATCCTGCTTCTGTAACCCTGGTAGTGATTTTGTTTTATATCCTTGTCTTTTCTCATCAGAACTTGTATATATTATCCGTGAGGATGAATCTGGCTGTAAATATCAACCCTCGTAAATTTTTGTTTTCCTTCAAATTTTAGTAGAGCTCCCACCAAACCCCAGCTTACCCTCCAAAAGAAAATATTAAGTTCATTCGGTCTGATTTTCGGGATATTTAATGTTCAATTTGCGTCTTTTGCAATTTAATAGTCCGTTATATACGTCTTTGCATTAATTTGTTAATTGGTAGGCCAACTACATTAGGGCTCCAAGCAAGTCTAGTTTCCACCTAAACTGATTGAAGCGCGGGTTAGCTGTTGACAGTGCTTAACCCACTCAAGCCTGGAATGACTTGTAGGGCTGACTGGCTGAGCTCTCTGCACGACGGATGTGAGGGAATAACTTGCTTTAATGCCACTATGCGATAACAATTGCTTAAAAATAAGATGGGCAATTAGGTCCAGACAAATAGACCTACGACTATCAAATCTGGCAGTTCCTTCTGCCTCATTCAATTTCTTGGGCTTTGACTATGTACCCGGGAAATGTGGCTGAAAATTATTCTTTAAGTACAAATATGTTACCCAAGTTGCATCCCTGCCACACTGGGTAATAAATGTTTTGAATACTGAATCAGATCAACTTGGTAGTGTCAAGTTGACTCGCCTTTTTATTTTTTTGTTGATACTGAGGTATCCAGGCCTCTTAGAGCACCTGATTAAGTCCTTAGGGCATTTGGACCTCCTCCCTGACTGGCTTATTCATCTGGCTTACATTGAACTGACTGGTTAACTATTTCTCTCTCTCTCTCTCTCTCCCCCGTTCCCCCCTCTTAAAATTGCCTGAAAGTGACAATGTTTGTCTGTCATTTCTGCTGTATCTTTTTGCTGGAGGCATTATCTTAGGTTTTTCCTTGAAGTAATGAACTATTAAGAAGAGAAGATGAGGAACTCTACTACACCATTACATTTACATGTAAAAGTCTCTTTTACAAAATTTTAACTAGACAACTAGGATATAATAATCATTATCAAAATATGGGGCAAGAAGCAAAACGATTTGAATAGTTACTAAAAGAATATTATATCTGGTTGTGGCAATGCAAGAAAAAGGAAAAATCGATGAGAGGATGAGATGATGACTCATCAGATTGAGCCAAGTGTGGAGGACAAGAATTTGGAGGTTTGAGACTGAAACTCTTATTTTCTTTTGACCCTTCGTTCAGTTGGTTGATGTCCCTACATGTAGTTAGAGGAGAAAGAAGAAAAAGAGAAGTAAGAGAAGAAAAGAGAGAGAGAATGGAATCTTATGAGATTAGGGTATTCCCATACTTTGGTATTTATACCAATCCTTCATTGACACATCGTACATATGACATACTAATGGTACGAGTATATAGTACCCTTACGACATAATTACCCTCGAGATACATGATACACAACACTTTCCATCTCTCCGCCGGATTCCCCTCAAGTGCATCATTGTCTCATCATATTTCTATTAAGGTGAAGTTGTTGATGTAGACAACCTATAGTTGCTGGGAAGCTTGGTATAAGGTGGGAAACTCGTTTAGGAAGCTAATTCCATTCCACTTCTCCAAGTAGTGGGAGACATGTTTCCCAAATATGGGAAGAGCTGTGAAGCAAGCAAAAACTATTTTAGGGAAACAAGTGGAAGTCTCTTGAGAAGCGAGTAGAAACGTTTGGAAAATTGACTGGGAAACGATCCAAGAAAGAAAATTGTATTTTATTTAATGTAAATCCCATGCTGTTAACAATGAATAAAATATTATCTGGGAGATTTAGTGGGAAAAAAGATTGTGTATTAAATATATTGTTTATATTATTTTATTCCAATCCAATAAACAAGATTCAAATCTATACAAGGTTTTATATATATATATATATATATATATATATTGATTTATTATACAATGTCTTCTATAGTTTGACTCTAAGATGTAAGTTATCTACAATTTTTTTTAGATATGGTAAAATCTAAGGTATGATTGGCCATACTAAACAGATAGTTTGCATATTGATTTATATGTCATGATTCTTTGTACTTATATAGTATATCCTTACTCGAAATGGGTTATCAAGAAAGTGGCAAAAGCAAAGAGAAGGCTGGTTTGTGCCTTTAGAGGCTTGGAAGATAGGGTAGAAGAGTTTTTCTGGGAAATAGAAAAAAGGAGGAGCTGGAGCCCCAGGAAGGTGAAAGTCTGCTAGAAAGGCAGAAGGGGGAAGGAAGCCCAGAGAGTTGAGAAATCTACATTCCGAGATTATGTATGATCGGGATGAAAGGGGGAGCAGTAGAAGGAATGGGAGACAATGTTTGTCTGAACCTGTGTCGCATGATGAAGATGACAATTTGTAACTAGAATGTTGGGGGGTTAGGGAGGGGGTAGAAAAGGTGGGGGATTTGAGGTTTGTTGAAAAGGTGGAAGGTGGATATTTTAACTATTCAAGAAACGAAATCGAGTAGCCTAGAGAGACATTGGACGGTTGGCATGTGGGGGAGGAGGTATTTCGACTACATTCATAAACCAGCTGTTGATATAGTGGGTGGCATCCTGGTTGCTTGGAACACAGGTGTGGTAGAGGTTTTGGATAGAAGGGTTGTGGATTTTTCTGTATCTTTATTATGCAGGAATAAAGAGGATGGTTGCAAGTTGGCTTTCTCAGGCATGTATAGGCCAACAGGTCAGACTAACTTTGGATGGTTGCAAGTGGGCTTTCTCAGGTGTGTATAGGCCAACGTATCAAATTGACTTTGGTGGGGTTAACAATGAGCTTGGTCGGATCAACTATGATTGGGGTGTTGGGGGGGGGGACTTCAATGTTGTTCAGTGTCTGGGGGAAAGACTGGGGCATCAAACTTTTCCCAAAATATGCGGAATTTTAACGATTTCAATGAGTGGGGTTTGGTGGACCTGCCTTTGAGGGGAGTCATGTATACTTGGTCTAACAACCAAACTAATAGGGTGAGTAGTTGCCTGGACCGCTAGAAATTCACAACTAACTGGATGGAGCATGCCTCTTTTTCTCAAGAGACTCTCCCTTGTTTGGGCTCGGATCATGTCCCTATTTTGCTAAGTGCAAATGCGATTTCTTCGGGTCTTCGCCCTTTCAAATTTGAGTTGATGTGGGTTGAAGTTTCAGGTTTTAAAGATAAAATTAAAAAAAATGGTGGGCGGAGTTTGAGGTGGAGGGCTCGGCTAGTTTTAGGTTCGGGCAAAAATTAAAGTTCCTTAAAGATTGCGTTGTGAAATAGAAGAATGAGGAGTTTGGAGGGCTAGAGGAAAGGAAATTATCCTACTTGAACCAAATTGAGACTTTTGATGTTAAAGGCATGTTAAGTGGTCTTGAGGAGAAGGGAAAAAGAAGGGAGGCCTAAATAGAGTAGAACCATCTGTTGAAAATGGATGAGATTTCTTGGCGGTAGAAATCGTAGGCAACTTGGCTCAAGGAGGGGGACAAAAATACAAATTTTTTTTTACAAAACAAGTTGGAAGAGATCCATGAATCAAATTAGTAGACTCAAGGTGCAGAGGCAATGGGTTTACAATCAGGAGAAGATTCAGGACAATATTGAAAAATATTAGATTGACTTGTATCATGATCCTCTTCCTCATCATCCTATTTTGGAGGTGGTGGATTGGAATGTATTAGAAGAAGAGTAGAGGCTTGGACTGGAAAGACCTTTTTCTGTGGAGGAAGTGCTTGTTGCTCTTTGAGAGCATGGAAGATGATAAAACTCTCGGTTTTGATGGTTTTCCTACAAAGTTCTTGAATATATGCTGGGATGTAGTGGGAAAGGAGGTCATAGAAGTGTTTGAAGCCTTCTATTCCAAGAATCAATGGAGTAGAAGTTTGAGTGCTACCTTCATAACTATGATTCCTAGAAGAAGGATGTCTTTGAAGTGAAGGATTATCATCCTATTAGCCTAGTGGGTTGTCTTTATAAAGTGTTAGCCAATACTCTTGCAATCAGACTAAAAAAATGTGCTATCTACTGTCATCTTGGACACGCAAAATGCATTCTTATTTGGGAGACAAATCACAGATTGCTCTCTATTAGCTAATGAATCAATTGGTGCCATGTTGAAAGCTGGACGGTCATGGCTACCTTGATTGGATTCAGGAGCATATGGGTTTTGGTTCCAAGTGGAGAAATTGGATGAAGATTTGTGTTTCCATTTTTTCTTTCTTTGTGCTAGTCAATGACTCTTCTTAGGGCTTCTTCAAAGGGAGTAGAGGTTTGAGGCAGGGCGATCCGCTTTCCCCATATTTATTCATTATGGTTGCAGATCTTTTGGGTAGATTATCAACGAAGGCTGAAGTAGTGGGGCTTATTGAAGGGTTCTCGGTTATTGAAGGGAGCTTGACGGTCCCTTTATTCAATTTGCGGATGACTCACTCTTTATGCTTAAAGCGGATTTGGAGGGGGGGTCTTCGAAACTTGATGTGTATTCTCCTAATGGTGGAGGCTGCAACTGGGCTGAGAATTAATTGGAGTAAAACGACTTCAAGCCTGGTTGGGTATGTGCTTGAGGTGGAGAACATGATGAATGTTATTGGTTGTGAAGTGCTCCCCCTACCTATTTCTTACCTTGGGCTTCTTCTTGGAGCGAAATCTTCTTTCAAATCGATTTGGAATCTGGTGCTGAAAAAAATGGGTAGCAAACTTACACATTAAAAACAATTATCTATCGCTTGGTGGAAAACTCATTTTGTTGAAAAGTGTGCTTGTTAGCATGCCCATCTGTTTTCTCTCCCTATATCAAGCTCCGGCTTCTGTGTTATGCACAATGGAGAGTCTTCAACGGGACTTTTTGTGGGGTTCTAGGCAGGGAAAGCAGAAGATTCATTGGGTGGGATGGAGTAACATATGCAACTCAGTGAACCAAGGGGGTCTGGGTATTCGGTCGATGCGAGAGTTGAACAAAGCTTTACTCTATAAATGGTTATGGAGGTTTGGTGCGAAAAGAAGCTTGATTTGGAAGCGGGTGGTGTCGGCAAAATACGGGGAAGGAATGTATGATTGGTCTTGTAGAATGCCGACAGGGTCTATGGGGTGTGGGTTATGGAAAGAAATAAACATGGATGTGTTCTTCAGTTTCATCAAGTTCAAAGTTAACAAGGGAGATAGGGTCAAATTTTGGCTGGATGTGTGGTGCTCTAGGGAGCCCCTTAAAGATCTATTCCCTTCTTGCTTTAGCTTAGCTATATCCAGAAATGGGTCGGTGCAAGAGCACATGATTCGCTTGAAGGTCTTTTGCTTCTGGGATTGAAAACCTAGAAGAAATTTGAATGACTAGGAGATTGAGGAAATTGGGTGCTTATTGGAAGTTCTGGAATGGTATCCTATTGGAGATCCGGAGTTGGAGGATGAGATGATTTGGATCCGGGATGAAGAGGGAGGGTTCTTAGTCAAGGCAATGTACGAGGAGCTTTGCCTGTAGAAGCCGGAGATCTTGCTTGGTATTTGTGCTGGGAACCCTTGAATCCAGCTCAAAGTGTCTATTTTTGTGTGGAAACTGTGGTGGGATTGTGCTCCAACATTTGACAATTTGATTCATCATGGGATGGTGATCCCTAACTGGTGCTGATTGTGTATCTCAACGAGTGAATCTTCTACTCACCTTTTCCTCCATTGTCCGTGGGTGTATTACTTATGGAATTATTTTTGGACCAAGTTTGGTGTAGAGTGGGTTCAACCGGGGTCGGTCAGGAGTTTGCTTGCATGTTGGCCCTCCCAGAGAAGTAGGGATTGGGGTGCTATTGGTAGCCAGCTTTGGATCTTAGTTTCGGTGGCTCTTTGGTGGTTGATTTGGGAGGAACGAAATATAAGACTTTTTGATGGATTCATGAGACAACCTTGAAAGGGTGTTGGATAATACTCTGTCAAGACTGCATGATTGGTTATATGGCTCCTCTAAAGGGGCCCAACCTCCATTCGAGTCTTGGATTTTTGATTGGGATCGCTTTATTTTCTCCAATCGTTAGCCTTCCTTTCTTTGTATTTTTGTCTTTTTTGCTAGCACTTCTCATGTTGCTTGTATCTCTTGCTCTCGGGTCGGCTAATGTATTACCTTATTTTTCAAAAAAAAAAAAAACTTTTAGGTTTTTTTGCCCTCCCCAGACCCCGCGTTATAGGGAGCCTTGTGCACTGGGTCGCCCCCTTTTTTTTGTATGCTCTTTCAGTTTATCCACTTTATTGTAGTGTAGTTGAAATTATTGATTATAACCTATAGTTATTTCTTTATTATCATTTTTCGCTTCTCGTTTCCCAAAGATTTATTGGGCCTCGCTTCCTGCTTTCCACTTTTGTTTTGCTTCTTGCTTTCGCTTCTTGCTTTGGTAACTATGGGACAGCCTATCTCTCGATTGAATTCAGTCTGTTGATTACCTTGTCCACAGAGGCCTTTTTCTTTCCAATTTTTATTTAAGGAATGCCAAGTCGCTCATGCCTGAAAATTTATTAAATGTAATTGCATGCCAGAAGTTAAAAAATTCCAGTAGAAGAGTTGCATCCTGTAGAACATGGTTCCAGCTGCAATCTGTTGGGGCAGTTCAGTGTGAAAATAATAATAGGACTTAAGAGAACTATGCTGAAGCATCCTATTGGGAGGCCTTAAGGGCAAAGAAATTGTTAATCTTGTTAGGCTTCAGCTTGTAAAGATTTTAGCTATATGCGGGGAGTGCATATCAGGTGGAATTGGGAACAAATTATTGAAGGGTCATGATGATAGCTCTCTTTTTGAGCATTGTACAATACAGAGGGTGGTTTTGTTTTTGGGGCATTGCACCCCTTTGATAAACATTTTTTACATCTAAAAAATTGACTATTGACTTCTGATGCTAGCTAGTTTTTTAGAAAGATTTATGACTGACTAATTTCTTTCAATAGTATTTACACTTAATAAGAAAAGTTGCATCTTTTTTTTTCCCTTCCGTTCTTAATTAGTTTATGCAGTCTTAATAGAAAGATATCTGGTTTTCATTTTCATTAATGTTGGAACTCACATTAGTTCCTGTTGGATTTGAAATGACAGGTATATGACTGAGGTGCGGCGCTTAGCTCTTCCACAGAGCCAGACAGAGGGTGTCTATCGAGGTTTCCGAGAGCTTGAAGAGTCACTGCTGAGTCCTTTCTCTTTTGAGCGGTTTTGATTGTTTCATATATTATGTATTTGTATTAAAAATTTCCCCATGTAATTACTTAAGCAATAAGAATTACTGATCGAAAGTGATCAAATTACATCCCATTTATGAGTCAAGTGTGAAGGTAATCTTGGTTTATCAGGCAAAGAACGATTTTTTTCCCCTTCCCGTGGTGTTAGTTGTAGGCAGATTTTGGATTTAAAATTGCAATGATGTACCAAGTTAGGACTTCATATCCCTGTTCTTAACAAGACATGGCATACGGACAGATCATTTTCATATTTGTTAAGAGAATGAAATATTTTACCATTCCCATGAATGGAGGCACTTTCATAAAATCCATTTAGTAATGTAGCTCAAAGATGTCTTTGATTAAGACTGTTTATTTGATAGATAATGTCTTGATTGTGGGAGGATCAACAGTTACACCGGAGGCACTGACTGCTAACCACTAATATTGTACCTTTCCGACCAGTAGGGCACCTTGGATTAGAACCATATCCTCTGTATCACCCGTACTGTGTTCCACAAGTGCTACAAGACACAAGGGGAATGGGGCCCATACACTTTTTGCATGGGGCCCCCACCCCGTTGTGTCTGTGGAACATAGTACCGGTGATACAGAGGATATGGCTCCCCTTGGATTGGGCATAGCTCTAAAATGAGACTGACCATAGCTAGAAAAAAGAACAAATTCTAGTTCTCCCCTCCCCCACCTCCCAACATGCACACTACTTAAATTGTTGATCTATATCCCCTATTTTGGCCAGCAACTAGGGTCGCCAGCCAGTGTACAGGTATCAAACTGCTGGTATCTTCAATATTTGAGTAGCTTTTGTACAATCAACTCTGGTCCAAATTATATTTGATTTATTTTCATTTTCTTTGTTTTTTTTTCTTCTTTTTATTCCTATTGTATGGGTACACAATAAATGGATTCATTCTACCAGTAATCCTGCAACAATCAGACCATTTTTGAAATGATGAAGCTGATTTTTATTATGATGATTTGGCAGATCCCCACAGATCGGTTCTTAAAAACTCAGATTGGGGGCATTTAGCCCCAAAGCATTTGCCAATCTCTCACTGTGTTGAAGCAAGTAATCTTCCTCCTCAAGGTCCTTGACATTCTGAAGAATGAGTTTGGTGTCTGGAATATATCCCAACACCTTCATATTCAAGAATTAAGGTGTTAAAGAGTAGCGTATGTATCTTTGGTCTGGTGTTGTGATCATGCCTCTGCATCTCAAGCCAGCTGAGTCCCAGGTTTTCTTTTACCCCCTTAATTCTCATCAACTGTCATACTTCTTCAACCTCCTTCCATCTACCTGTTGCAGCATAGCTGGTGGATATCATAACATATGCCAGGGATGTTGTAGAGCCCAACTCAAAGAGGCGTTCCAGAGCAAACCACTCCAAGTCAAACGTTATGTTGGACCTTACAAGATCCTTAAGAGTGCACCCATGTAGGCTCAACTAGTATCCTCTCAATGTTTCCTTGGCATCCTCTAAGCACCCTGCACGGCCAACGTGATCGACCACACTAAGTGTAATGCTGTTCTTGCTTCAATTCATGCTCCTTTAATTATGGGGATTAAAAATCTGAGGCCGCCTTCTATCAGCAATTGTGGCTACAAGCTGAAAGAACAGAGAGGAAGGTAACGTCATTCATGCACATCCCTTCTGCATTGTTCATGGAGAATGAGAACTTCTTTGCTACACTAGCCATGCTCTGGATAGCCAGTGATCATTGCACTCGATGAAATGGCGTTTCTATTGTTCATATTGTCGAAGACTTCAAGCTAATTCGATTGCCCCATCTTTTGCATACATATCAATCAGTGTGCTATCCACAACTACAGAATTATGTAAACACTCTTTCTTGATCGTAAGAGCTTGCAGGCAGCTATTCCCTGTGCTTGAGTGCCGGTGGGCTTGCACACAGGTGGATTACTGTCAAGTGTGAGACAGTAGAATTCTACACTTTTTCCTGCATACTTCTTCTGGAGAGTGTAAATGCTTCGTTGTTAGGCTCGCATTTTTTTACGTAACCCACAAGAAGAGTTTGATGAGAAAATGTCCCTCTCCTCCATCTGACATCCTTTTCACTCTTCCTATTATGTCTTACATGCAAAGTTCATGATTCCACACTTCATGGACATATCAACAAGAAGACATCGGTGGAATACCTTGCTCTTCGAGGGCATTTCCTATTATGAAGCCATGGATTTGTTTCCCCTCTTAGGATTGGACCACACGAGGAGAGTTTGCTAGCTAGACAAACAGTTTGGTTTTATCCCCATGAGCTGCATTTGTCGGGAGAGGAAGAGTTCTGATGCTTCCTTAGCTTGGTCATTTTACTTGTATCCCTTGATCAGTTGAGTTACATGGGTTGGACTCCTTCCTGGCATCTGATTAAAAGTTTCTCAAGCCACTGCCACATTTTTCACTTATGGGAACTAATTCAGTTTCTACAATTATATGCTGCATACCAACTGTTCTAATAATATGGGCATATATTTTCTTCCTTGGAACTTTGCCCCCATCATTGGCACAGAGGGTCAGAAGGGTAGTAGATGTAAATTGAAGTAACAGTTTTTAAAACCAAGGCTGCTAGGTTAGGTTTTAAATTACAGAAATGTGTGTAACCATGGTAGACTGCTAAGGGTATGCATCAATATAATGACCTATTATTGTCGTAATGTACCATAATGACCACCATATTGTTATGAGATGTTTTGACAGGTATAATGGTCATTGCTGTTATGTTCTAATATTTACCATTAGATAGTTCTTTACACGAGAGAGAGAGAGAGAGAGAGATTGCTAGATGCAATCTATTTCCAAACACCCTCCACCGGGTTTGCCTGCTGGTTTCCAAGACTCACTCTTTGGCCTGGGTTCAGCCTGGGCCTTTGAGAATCTATAGGAATCCTTCTTAACAAGGGCAAAGTCTTAAAAATGAATGATAACTGTAATGAAGGTTTGTAATGGCTATAATAGTTACTATTGTGTATTTATACCATAAATCTTAAGCAACTAATTGGAAAGTTAAGAGAATAAATAAGGATCTTTC
>JAOXJP010230089.1:0-10846 GCA_025762735.1 Platanus orientalis
CCCCCTGATGGGACACTCGGGGGGTGGAATCAATTCACTTTTTGGAGGTTTTTGATTCCCCCTCCTGAGTGTTCCATCAGGGGGGGTGTCGCACTTGATATCAGACCCGTTAAACCGTAAAAACAGTTGTCAAATGAAAAAATAGGTACCCATCAAAATAGGGTTTATAGGGCTTGGATTATGTGTGAACGAATTTCGTGAGAACCATGAAAACGGCACCAGAGGGGCTGATGCATCAACTTTTTGGTGGGCACTTATCACTTTTTGGTGCTGATGTGTTTGTACCCTGATGTTGCTTTCACAGTTCTCACAAGATTCATTCTCACCTAATTTTTAGTGGGGTTTACAGGGTTAATACCACAAAAAAAAAAAAAAAAAAAGTGTTCAAATGAATATTTAGTTATTTACTCTGTTTAAAAGTTGAATTTTATATGCCGACCCCTAACCTCCACCAAAGGGTCAAACAGACAAAAACATCAGTGATTTTCACTTTTTTGTGGCAAATGTAAATCACTTCCAATACTGATGTGGTGTGGGGATACAGAGGAACTTGCTGTTTTTGGTGTAGCAGATCCTTTCCTCTGTTGATAATACCTTAAATTCAATTTCAGACAACAAAAATAAAGGGAAAGTGACCCTCACGTGGTTCAGCATCTAATTAGTTTTTCAAGTGAGAGCAAATCTTTTGTGACCAAAAATAGTGTGACCATGCGTAATTGCACCAAATGCTGACACTTGGTAATGCATAGGCTTAAAACTTAGAAGTACTAAAAAAAAATGCTCAATAAAAAAGTAGTTGTTTAAAAAGTAAAAAAAAAAAAGACACCTAACACTAAAAAGATGTTCAAATAAAAAATAAGTGTTTAAGAATAGACCAAAATTCAAAAACATATCACCTGTCACTCAATGATCCAGGTCACATATGATCACACTAAATTTTTATCACAGAACATTTGTTTCGATATCTTCCTATAATCACTAGCATCAAATTAGTTTATTCGCTAAATAGTTGGCGTGGTATAGGCAAAAAGTTAGGGAACCTTATCAGGAAATATGAGATTCGAGTGTAACAAGTTGAATGCTTTGTGTTTGATGCCTTAGTCACTCCATTTGTGTGATTGTTAATAATATGAATTATGTTCTAGCCGAATATACCATGCTTTATTTACTCACTTATGGTTTTTTTAAGGATTCGACCATGTTACTTTGGTGGTATTTATGAACACTTCTTTATATAGGTTTATGTCGACAATGACGTAGATACATTTTATCAAATAATAGGGAAATTATAGGGATAGCCGAGGCCATCCTACCCTAGTGGTTGCAACACCGCCTCTCTAGAATTAGAGGTTGTGGGTTCAATCCCGATCAGTAGCATTTGTTAGCAGTTGTGCATTAATGTTGTCTCGTCTTCCATGTTGCTGGTCCCACTTTAGGCACTACAATCAATAAGTCCATGGGATATATATATATATATATATATATATATGTATATGGAGGGAAGTGATTGGTAAAATCATCAACATATGAGAATAGTTTTCGGATTTTCTTTATTTTTTTTTAGTACAAGTTTGGTTTTACCATCAAAACTAAAGAAAAAGTTCTGTTTTTTGGTACATGAGATGCCATAGTCAATCTATTGATCATGATCTTCATTTTGCTTAAAAAACAGCTATCATGCAATGTACTACTAATCAGAAGTGGTTGATTTTGGAGACTTGATTCAACTTGACACTAGATTACTCTTTCGGGTCATGCTTTCGTTTTTATGTTTTATGCTCACTCTAACTTAGCATTGATCCTGCTATTAGCATGGTTTTTACTCAATTCCAACCTGTAATTCTATTATATAAGAAAACATCCGTAGGTAATATTTCCAAGCATGTTGGTCTAGTAAAAAAAATTTGTGTAGTACCTTTGTCATGTTTGTGTTAGTTTGCTTTAATTAGGTTTTTTCTTCCTTAAGTTTCTATCTTGTTCAGTATTATTTTTATGGAATAATTACAAAACACCTATTGTTGTCGATAAATACCAGTCTAACATGTGGAGCTGGTACCTAATCACTTTCAGTTGTGTCACCTAACAAATCATGTATCTTTGTCCAGAGAAAGAGGATTTCCTGTTGCAAAATAGTGCTAGCAATCCCCTGTGCCCAACATTAGGTGACACATGGGGAAAAATCGCTTAGTATTGGATGCAAGAGGTGTTGGCTGAAACTATAAAGAGGCCAATATCCAAATGATCGTAGAGGAAGGTGAATAGGATTAAGCTAACTCTTTTTAAAATTATTTAACTATTTAAACCAAAGTTCAATTCCTTTTCAAGTTCTTAAGTGCTTATTCAATTTACACCATAAGCCTATCATCCCACATCATCCTCTCTAGGTTGTTAAAGTTCAGTTAAAGTGTAGCAAATTTTGGTGGTTGACATGTGGTGAAAAAATCAACAAAATTGACAATATAAGTTTAGTTTGTTGGTTTTCTTGGATACGTATATACCACCAAAATTTGTAACACTTTAACTAAACTTTAAAAATCTAGAGAGGATAATAACTGACCTATCATAGACAACGGGGCTTCATTATACACTATACTGTTCCCTATGGCAGGGCAACAACATGGCTGATAAATTAACTTAAGATTTCACTTGATTAATTATGGTCACTTTGCACAATTAGATAGATAATTTGCATACACAAATTAAGCAATAAATGAGACAAAAATAAATATGCAAGCAACCATACAATAAACACACAATTTATAATAGCTTAGTACTCCAGACTGCTTACGTCCACTTTCAAACCTGCTAACCACAGAGCCTTTTTAATTTTTTAGTAATAGTTATCTTAAACTATTATAGGTAGAATTGATAAAACATGAAATTTACTTATAAACTTCAAATAATCCATTCCCTTGTAAGTACGCTTCTAATGACTCTGATGGACACATTCTGTCTAATGGTTCCGATGGGCGATGATCCGCATTTGACTGTAACAAAGTACTATGAAAATCCGCCTCCGATGACTCTAGCGAAGGTTGCAAACTTAGTTGAAGTTGGATTTTTTCCTTATATTATGTTGCATATTTGTAGGTCAATTTAACTATAAAAGCCATCCTTTATGGGGAGACTAGGATTTTACTTTGGGTTTATTTCTTCAAAACTTTCAATAGATATAACTTATAGGTTTGGAAAAGCAGAAAGCTTTTCACACAACCTTGGGCAAGGGTTTAACTAATAACAAAAGGTATAAGGTTGTTCTCACACTCTTCCACAGATTTTACAGAAATTTCGCTAAAAAACACAAGATATAACTATAGATTCAATGTGAATTTCTTTACTGGAACCATTGGGAGTGTTCTCTATCTATAGAGGAGTATAAATATGCTCAAAAGAACCCTTAACGGCTCTTTTCCATCGGTAAAAGATAAAACCATTTAAAAATTAGCCATTATAAATTTTCCAATTTTGGTCGCTAAGATCGGTCAAGAAAGTTGGTGATCGATCAGGAAGTTTCATGATCGATCGTGGCTTTCAGGAAATGCCGAAATGTGCATATACCCTATGCAAGATGGATCATCACATTGGTAATCGATGTTACCTAGATTAATCATCACATTGGTGATCGATCTTGGACAATTCTACTATCCAGTTTTAACCTTGTTTTTAGTCAAATTGGTTGGGTCTTTTTCCAAGGTTTTGGTTAAATTATTGTAACTTATTTAAGGTCCGTGAATTAAAATCTAACCCAAAATCCCCACCACTTACCAACATTATCTCTGGATATGATTGTTTGGTCTAGTTAGGTCTGGGGTTGACTTGACATTAGAGCTAGAGATCTTGAGACATCTTGAAATCTTCATAAAGCTGGAGTCTCAAGTGTTATTGGTCTTTCCAACAATAAGATGAGTCTCCTTGATGCTTCACCAGACTTGATTTACTTGACCCATTTACATATTAAAAAATCAATTACACACATGTAAGACTTACACTAGGCCACACTACATACATGTATGTCTAAGTTTTGGAATGAGATTGACAATACACAATTTCCACTAATAATTTCCCCATTTGTCAATTCCATGACAAAACTCTAGAACAAAAAAGTTATTACAATTAATGTCCTAAGTATATATCTACCCAATTCTTCCCCTTTTTGTCTTGAATTAACAAAATATACTCTTCCTTAAGATGTGGTTTCTTTACTTATGGTAGATGAAAAGATAGAACCTTCCCCAGAAAGGCCGTTAACTGTATTCACATAAAATGATACAAAAAAAATTGATATACCAATAAAGCTCTTAACCATGTATGTAAATCTTTCTCCTTTATCATAAAATTTAACTATTTAAACATAATTTCAATAAAAAAGTTTTACTATCACATGATACTAAAGACATACTTTAGTAAAAAGATTTAACTATGAATTGCAACATTCCCCTTGAATTTATGAATACATTTTCATTCATAAAGTCCAAAATTCAAGGTTCAAGCGATTTCAAAAAAGAAAATTTTACTATAAGCTAAATTAAATAAAAGAGATATCCATGAGTTCCATGTTATTTTAATCCCTTCCCCTTGTCAATCCTCTGTCATGCTTTCTCTCCCCCTTAATATATGCCAATGTAAATCAAATATATATACACACATGTTTAAAATGGAAGGCATTAAAAGCCTTTAAAGAATTTCCTTCTTTGGTGTTTTCAAAATTATTCAAAAATTGCTTTTGAAAATAGTCCCACATGGGAAACTTGAGAAAATATTTGCACTATATAAGATTAAGCACTCCCACTACCTTGTGTATTTTGAGAGCCCTCTTTCTCTTGCTTCTTGCTATGGTGTAGCAAGGTGCATAGCACCTTACGCACATGCACATACATACGTGCATGAGCACGGGTTCAGGTACGGGCAAAAGCAAGGGCTTGGGCACAAGGACACTTAAGGCGCACTTTGCACTTCGCACGTGTGCATTATCTCGAGTCGCATTAGGGTCGCAAGATTCCTTTTCAATGTCTCAAATGGGTTCTCATAGATCCGGGTTAGTCGTGGGAAAAGGTTTAAACTTTGACTAGTGCACGAATGACCCAGTGTGGGAATGAACCAGAAAAGTATGCAAAAATATTGAACCAAATTGCACAACTGAGAGTGCTCAAAGGTGTGCGAATGAGATGGATCAAGTCTATTCGCCACAGGCTGGGCTCAGATGAACAAGTGCGCGAATGAGATGGACCAAGTCCATTCGCCACAGGTGGGACTCAGATGAATAAAGTGTGCAAATGGATTGTACTAAGGCCCATAAATGAATGGCCCAAAGTGCGCGAATGACAAGGACCAGGTCCATTCATCACGGGTTGAGCTCATTCACCGCAGCCCAGAATGGAGCCAAAGTTACGTCTGATGCAAGAAAGGCCCATTCCGAGGGTCGGTTATGCTTGCCTGATTGGTTGTTACCCAAATTTGGACAAGTGTCCAGAGTGGTTGAAGCTTTATAAAAGGGGCCAAAGTGGGCTAAAACTCATTAGTGGGCAAGAGAATGAAGAAGAACAAGATGGGAGCCACGAGGAAGAAAGGAAAAGGAAGAAGAGGAGGAGAAGAAGAAGTGGTCAAATGGCCATGGGCTTTCAAGCCTGCAAATGGGATTCTCTCTCTTTCTCCCTTTCTCTTTCTGTCCTTGGACCAAAGGTCCGTTTTTCTCATGGACTCGCTCCCTTGCAAAAGGTGGTAGCTTGAGTCCATGGGCTCCAAATCCTCACACAGTGGTTCTTTTGGAACGACACTATGTTAGAGGTCCTTGTCTTTGTGACTTGGTTTTGACATATGATGTTCACCTTCCTAAGGCGAAACTCTGTCAAAATTTTCATAAAATTTGAACATGTTTTGTCGCTTTATTTTATGCATACCCGACCATAAATAGGCAAGAAGTTGTATGGGAAGTATCGAGTCTCCCTGGGGAGTGCACCTCGTTGAGAGATAGGACATGGTCCGAGCTTGGTTGTATCTCGGGGTTAGCAAGCTTACGGTCCCCTGCACATAAAGTGAGAGGCCTTGACTATCCTTAAGAAATGTGATAACGACACCTCCATGTCCCGGATCAGTTTGGTAAAACTACATCTGGCTTGATTCCCCTACAAAGGGGGTATGTAGGCAACCTAAGGACAAGAAAACCGATGGCACAGCTACACTCTAAAGACTCTAAAATCCATCCTATTACATGTTATTGAGTTTACTGAACTCAACAGCTTTTGTAGGTGATGTGACATCTAGGATCGCTACGGGATCCAACAATTTAAGGATATGTCCACTCTCTTGTCAAAAAATGGCCAGAAAGTTTAAGTTCTGGAATAGGTACCATAGTTCGCGAATGGATAACTCGCGAATGAGTCATTTTGCATAAGCTCACGAATAAAATGCTAAAGCATTATTCACGACTAAGGGAGTTCCTTGGTCCAACTACATTATAAGGAGTCTTGTTTGGCTTTGAGCCATTAGCTCCATAGCCAATTCCAGTCATGTCACCCTTAAGTTTTCTGAAGTATAACATGCTTTCAAATTTATCTTATCCTTGGGTTATAATCTTAAGGGATCTATGATTTTTCTCTTCTAAAAATTTTACTTTATTATCCAGCTCATTTACTTTTTTGTTGATGTTTTACTTTAAATTCAAGAATCTTGTTTCTCATTTCAACTTTTTTAGAATATTTTTTATTTAACTCATTAAACTTATTTTCTAAAGAATTTGATTTTTCTTTCAACATATTATTTACTTCAACAAAATAAGCATTTAACTGTGAAAGCCCGTTAATTTCTTTTAGTTTAGACTAAAAAGTTTTAGATTTTTTCATTTACTTCTTTAATCTCCTTTTAAAATTTAGCATTTACCTTAGTAAGCTCTAAATTTTCATGGTAAAACTTATTAAAAGCTTCTTAAAGGTCATCATTGCTTTCCTCATCTTCACTATTTGAAGCATTTTCATCTTTATTTGACTCATTAGTGAAAGCAATGAAGGTCTTGATAGCTTGTGAAGTCTCTTATTCACTATGTGATGATTTGTCATCCGATTCATCAGAGATATCATCCCATGTTACATCCATTGCTTTGTTTTAAAAAAAATATTTTCTTATTAGCACAATCAATTGCTAAATGACCAAATCCTTTATTGCATTATAGCATTGGATTTCATATTTAGTTTTCTCTCTTCTTCTACATTTCTCATTAATTTTTCTTTTACTTGGAGAAAACATTTTTTGCATTTAAAAGAATTTTCTAAATTTTTTACTAAGTAGAACAATTTCTTTATTAGATTCTTCCTCATAACTATATTTTTCATTAGTTTTTTTTAGGGATATGCTTTCTCTAACCGGTTTGAGTTTTAACTCAAATGTTTGTAAAAAGCCTAATAGTTCTTCTACTTTGATATCATCTAAGTCTTTGCTCTTTTCAATGGCCATAACCTTGGGATAAAATCTTTTTGGGAGAGGTCTCAATAATTTTCTCACAACCTTGGAGTCAAACACACTTTTTCCAAATCCCGTCATTGAACTATATCCTAGAACTCGGTATAGAATTCAATAAAATAATGAATCTCTTCCGTTCTAAGAGTCTCAAACCTAGTAGTCAAGATCTAAAGCTTAGATTGATTCACTATATTAGTCTCTTCATGGATAACTTTAAGGAGTTCCCATACTTTTCTAGCAGTTTTAAGACTACAGTTTTGTTGAAATGCGTTTGGGCTAACCACACGTATAATTGCATTCAATGATCTATAATTAGCATTAGAATAATTATTTTGACTAGTAACTCATTTACTAAGGTCATTCTTAGTAGAAACAGTCAAACCTATAACTACTAGAGCCAGGATATCGTGCACACAAAAGATGTGCGCAAGTTGTGTGCACAGATCAGGTGGCAGACACCTCAGCACCAAAAAGTGATTTACACTTTTTGGGGTGCGTTTATCACTTTTTGGCACTGATGTGTCCCCCCCCCCCTCCCCCTCCCCCCTGGTCTATACACACAACTTGTGCACCCCCTTTGTGTGCACAAAATCTGGGGGGATAACTACTAAGTTCCAGATGACAAGGTCTTGGGTCTTTAGGTCACATTTTGGTTCATAGACAACATAACTTAGTGGCCACTCGTGTCTCCACAGTGGTGAATTGCAAACTATAGGCTAACATCCCTAATGCCTAAAAGCCATAACAACTTTGACAAATAGAAGTCAAGGCACAAAAATACGAGAGAATGAGTTGGTACTTAAATAAAAAGGACCAAAAAAAAAAAAAAAAACAACTTTAACAAGTTACATGATATCAAAATTCTATAAGATCAAGTTCTTTCTTTATTTTATTTTCATTCTGAGCAGTTTTGATCACCTGTGACTGGGAGCAAATCTTCTGTAACCAGAATTGGTGTGACTACTGCATGACATCAGGGATTGACATGTGAAGTAGTTTTGAATTTTGGTGCCTCTTTTTAGATACTTACTTTTTGAATTAGTAATTATTTTTTTGGGGACAAATTTAACTAATACACCCCTTCGTGTCAGCATGTGATGCAGTCACACAACAATCACATCAATTTTTGTCACAAAAGATTTGCTTCCCATGAAAACCCATTTTAGGGTTTGAGAGTGTTTCTTTTATTATTTTTTAGGTACTTCCATGTAGAACATTACAATTGAGATAATCCACTACTACCTAGCATTTAATTAGAAATAAATGTTGCTCAATGAGTTAGGTCACAAGATAAAGGCATTTGTGCAGTACAGTTCGTTGTGGGATTCAATATGACAATAAGAACTGATACGGTGTCAGTATAGACAAAATGTATTAATGAGCTCAACCATCTGATAAGGAAACGTATGTGCTCTGCATCTTGTGCTTTAGAAGCTGAGTGGCTCATCTGACTTTTTCTTCGGTCCTCTCTATGGGGCTGATCCTGGAGTAGGGATGCAAATGAGCCGGATTGGATGCGGATATTAGTATATCCAAATTTGGTTCATTTATAATCGGATATTTTTTAAACAAACGGATATTTAATCGAGCCGGATACATATATGTTCATATTCGTATCCGTTAAGTTAGTCGAATATCAGATACGAATACAAATATATCCGATTAAACAAATTCATTAAGTTAGGTTAACATATTTGTATGCGTTAGGTTAGGATTAATGTTAAAAGTGATGCAACATAACCTACAATAGTGTTTAAAAATAAAATAACTTACAATATCATATAATATGACAATTAATTTAAATGAGTCATTAGGTACTTTACACACACACACACACACACACACACACACACACACACATATATATATATATATACAAAAATACATATATACATACAACAACAACAACAACAACAGCCTTATCCCAACTATACACACACACACATATATAAACGAATATAGATACTTAGTCAAACGGATGTATATATATCCGTATTTGGTTAATTTATAATCGGATATTTTTTAAATGAATGGATATTTAATCGAAACGGATAGATGTATATCTGTATTTTCTTTAAACGAATATGAAAATGAACCGGACTCGGATAATAATCGGATACTTGCATCCCTATGCACATTGGAGCCAACTTGGTAGTGAGCCATCTGCCCCGTCCAGCATGGTGAGCCAGCCAGTCTCTTACAGTATTTTGGCCAGGCCTAGAAATCTTATGGACAGGACTGGGCTTAGAATTCTTAGACCGGCTCACTTTCTTTGTATGCTATTTTTTCTTTTCTGATCTTTTAAAGCCCATAATATTACTTTTGCTAATATATGCCTAGTTCATTTATCTACAGCTAGTAAAAAGAAATATGGGCTTTAAAATTGTGATACGCTACTCTAATTATTTAAACACTAATTAATGTCTCATCGTACATATTCTTAATTAAGCCAATATATTTATTAAGTACTCGTTTCCTTGACGCCAGCAAATGTTCAATTCTGTGTCCAAAATGATTGTGCAAGTGGTGTGACGTGCACCAAGAAGACTTACACATGATGAATTTTTGAATTTGGTGACTTTTTGGGCTCCTGTTTTTTTAGCTGAGCAGTTTTTTGTAACTCTTAACCCATAACACACATGTTTCAGACCTTAAAGTGCTCACACCAATTTTACTTCCCTTTTCAAAACCTAAAGATATGATCATTAAAAGGCATTCAATCATACACCTTCTCTAAATTAATAAATACTATGTAAAGGTTATTGGTTCAAAAGTGGCTTTCACTTTGACTTTGCCCAAGTGGAGAAAAAAGTGTTTGGATTGTTATCTTTTGTTTTTCTGGGTAAGGTCATTTGGACTGCTGCGGATTTGGTCCCCCCTTAACTAACGCCTATGGTCTGCCCACAACCAATGGCAGACATGTTAGTGTCAAAAAAGTGATTTACACTTATTTATTAATTATTTTTTGGGGGGAGGAGGGGGATTTTCACTTTTTCAACATGACATTTCCACCGCTGGTTGCGAGCATCGGCGTTAATTAGCTAAGGGGGTGGACCAAATCCCCTGGGTCATTTGGACATCCCCTTAGTAGAATGGGAACCACTAGGGGTGGCATGGGCCGGGCCATGGTAGGCCCAAGCCTGACCCTCAAATTATAAACCGGGCTCGGGCTAGGGTTTGGGCCTGTAGGAGAAGGCTCGGGCCAGGCATTGGGCCTAACCCTCATTAATTGACCGGGCCTCCGGCCGGGCTTCGGGCCAGCCCATGAATTAAAAAAAAAATGTTGAGATGTACCTTTGAACTCTAGACCTATCCAAGTAGGGATGCAAATGAGCCGGATTCGATGCGGATAGTAGTATATCCGAATTTGGCTCATTTATATTTCATGTATATC